>JAPYYT010000636.1:0-110598 GCA_030522565.1 Ceratosolen corneri | reverse complement strand
CAAATTGAATATTTTATACACAATATATTTTGAAGAAATAGTTAAAACTCATATTTCATTGAATCAGATAGATTTAATTATTATCTTGTATAGACGAATCAAATATTTTTGCCGTCTATTTTAAAAAGAAGTATTAGTTGGTTGAGGTTTTTGGCTTTGTAAGTACATTTTTTTTGAGCGGTAATAAATATCATATTTAGATGAATAGATGAATACCTTGATCGCGAGCTGATACTTGTGCTAATTTTTGCATGTACATTGGATTAATTTATCGCTCAATACCAGTATATGCCTGATTACATGGATATTTATATTTCTCTTATGTAGGCTATTTCTTGCAAAATCAGTAAAAAAAAAAAAAAAAAAAAAAAAAAAAAAATGATACACGCTGTTACATATATAAGCTGTAAATGTGTCGCATTTTATATTTTATAATTGATAAATTGTAGAAAAAGTATGGCGATTTTTCAATAATTTTGCATGTGAAATTCTGATTTTCATATACCATTTGTAAATAAAACTCGTGCAATGACACAAATTTTCTCATTCTATACTAGATTGATTAGAATAAATTTACGAATTATGATTTAATTCATTTACATATTTGTATTTAAAAGTGATATAGAGAATGGCTACTTCAAAACATAAAGTGTAAAAATTTCTTATTAAATCCACTAAACCAAGGACCTTAGATTGTCCATTATTATATACATATTGAAGAATCAAAACTTTATCATCATTACGATATTTTTTCAGTTTTATTACTTAAAATAAGTATACATTTTTCAATAAGCTAGCTATGTAAATAATCGTCGACGCTTTGTTTTTTTATATTTTACTTGTATCACTATGTTAATCATTGAATTCGTGCTAATCTCACTTGACAATAGCAAATGCTTTATTATTTCTATAATTTATTGGCAACTACATTTTGTACATTTTCATTTTTTGCACTGAAGCACTTTTTTGCGATATCTGATATGATAAAGAAATTTGCAGATTCTCATTTTGATTAAAAACTGTCTTTAGTATATTTGCGCACACTTAAGGTATCATTTCCATCACATTGCATAAATTTCTTTAAGTAATAAAAGCTGAGGTTACTTTTTTTTTTCTTCTTTTATGTAATGTTTTCTTGATTATGTGAACATTTTCGGTCGGGCATTACAAGTGAATTCGACGAGTTTTAGAAGACGTATTAGAGTAGATAAAGCTACTCGATGTTAAAATGATCTCACATCGTCGTAAATGAAGCTCTTTGTGTTCAATTTCGTGTACACATTGACTCAGAATTTTATTCTAGAAATATCTGTGAAGAGCAGCGCGCGGATCGTCTGCCGGTGATTTCAAAAGAGCGACAAAAGTTTGTAGATCATCTACGAGCATCTTTCAGGTGCTTGCGATTTCGTATCGCCTTGGCCCCCGAATAAGCCCACGACGAAGGGCAAAAAGGGTAATGATTTGGACTTTAATGCATCGTAAATTTGTTAGGTATAATAATTGTTAGGTAATCGCGGCAAGTACCGAGGGGCGATCCGCCACGTGGAATAGAGGAAAGCAGGAAAGATGAGGCAAGAGTTTGAAAAGCAGAAGGTGTCAGCTCATGAAAGCGGAAACAAGGAAGACGATGATAATAAAGAATGAGCGAAAAAAGCTCACTGACGGCCGAGCGTGTATTAATTTAAGCGAACGAGATAAAAGAAGAAAAAAGATCGAAGCTCGTCTGGCGGTCGGCCAGATTCCTTATTGATCATCTGCGTCAAAAATTATTGTGTAGACGTGTGTCTTGAAGGTCGAGGTGCAAGAGCTGGCGCCAGAATTGATGCGCGCGCTCGTCATTAAAACCTCAACGAGCATTAGCAGCAATAATAAGAAGGCCCAAGGAAAGAAAAGCAGGACCATCTCGAGTAATGCAGTCGCGGTCGGTCCTGCCGTGACTCTCCCGACATTGCCTCTGCCTCTTCTCCCTTCCCTTTAAGCGATGCTCTAATCAGCGACGTCGAGAGCCTAGAATCCTTGGCACGTCGAGAAAATCTGGAGTGAGCGAGTTGGTAATTGGACAGCCCGTGGTTGGGGGTGGGGTGGAGGGGGGTGCGCGCGCGCGCGCGGAAGCAATTATTCTCTTTTGGATGTGGCGCTTTAATGGCTACTTCATTCCAGGTAATTAATAGTGTCATTCCAGTAATATGTTTTGTATTCCATATGCGCTCCGAGGAGGCGCTTAGCTCTTTGTCGCCGGCGGGCATAAGATTTTTAAATGTGAGCGTTCTCGTTTTATTATATTTCCTCGAGATGTCCGAAGGCCGAATCGCGCTTTAAGCCGCTTTCCTGGACAATGGAGATTCGAATCTTTAAGTTATTCAGATTGCGTTATTTGGGATATCGCCTCTGACGTAAAATTATGCGCATCGGATTTTTTAATTATATTCCAGATTAAAAATCTTTAAGGAATTGCTTTGAGACGAGTGCGATGGAAGAAGATCGTGGTGTGATGAGTTGGTATGGATAATTAATGTAGCAGGTAGCATGAAGAAATTAGAGGAAAGAGTTAATAGGGCATTTAGATTTCATTTGTTGTGTGTGCTATTGTCTGCATATCTTACTTTTTTATTGTTTAATGCTCATCCATTTGATGAATGCACGCGATGAATTTGATTGTTGAACAGTGCTTCATATAAATTATCTACTTGGACATTAGAATAAATTTCAAACTGAAAACGTGGTAATTTATTATTACAAATTATTATTATTATTATTATAGCTCTTTTAATTATGCGTACAATAGGATTCTCAAAAAGAGAAAAGAAAAAATAATTTAATTAATTACTTACAATATTATTTTTACTAATGAGATATCGTGTAGAATTTGTTAAATTAGGAAATAAATTAATTTTTTTAAGTATTTAAATCGTTGTATATAAATCTCTAACAATGATAATTGATACTATTTTTTAATACTAATAATTTACTAATAAAATTTACAAAGTTTTAAAAAATTTTACATATTTTTTTTTTAATGATCAGTTTTCAATTTATGATTTTTATATATTAATTGTTTCTTAATTGAATAAGCTAAACAAATAATGAAAAATTGAAAAACATAAAACTGCAAGTTTCTAATCCATTAATATTTAAAAATCGGACGATACAACCAATTAAAATACATATACCGATAGAAGTAAGATCTAAAAAATTTAATTCTATGTGTGTATATATATATATTAATGCACTAACGTTGTGTAAATAAAGAAAATAGTATTTTATGAATTCAGGCATTAAATTTTATTATTTAATAATTTGAGCAAATAGTTAAATTTTTTAGTATTTTTATTATAATTATATAGTTGAAAGATGAAAAATGACCATAAAATTAAAAATCCTATAAAATTATTAATATAAATTAAATTTGTATAGTTTCTTTTAAAGTTAATTCTTTCCGAAATAATATTTAGTGATGTAAAGAGTAATGAAGTGACTTTAATTTTGGAGATATCATCATTTCCTTTCTAAGAAGGATTAAATTTAACAAATTTACCGATGAATTTTCAGCCATTTGGTGACTCTGAAATAGTTATTATTTTTTATAGTTGACTCAAGCGTGTTGCATAATATTTTGAAGCAAAAAAAAAAAAATGCTATTGGAACCAGTTATATCAGTCGAAACCCGTTTAAGCGCTTGAAAAATTTTATTCTTGTCCGCGTTTAAAGTTAATTTGCTTTTCCAATTAATGCAAATCTGTCATTAATTCAACATCTTTTGATAAGTTTCTCTAATATTTTAATTAGAGTACGAACGAACCAATAATGCCTAATTATACCGATGCAAAGGAAAAATACTACTATGCTGGATTGCATAAACATTTCAATCTTCTTCTCCAGTATTTGTCATTTCACTTTGAACGAAAATAACGAGATCATGAGAGTAAATGTGAAATAACGTCTCGGTAGCTCCAAATTTATTAAAATTACAAAAGTTGCGATTTTCGACAAAACGAGAGAGAGAGAGAGAGAGAGAGAGAGAGAGAGAGAGAGAGAGAGAGAGAGCTTGTACAATCGCAGGTTGTTGAAAGGCTATTTTGACGGGGTCTTGTCTCAGGCATTGCCTGCTTCAAACGAGTCACAGGAGTTGCCAGGTGTTTTCTGTGTTTATTTTAGAGGAACAATTTGAACGCTGTGAGAGATGGGGAGGGAGGGAAGGACGGAGGGGGGGAGAGAAATTCGCACTCGCGCGTGCAGTATTTTTAGCGAGTCCGTAAGTATCGTCGGGGTGCATCGTCCCCCACAAATAAATCGACTTATCCTATAGTCCTCCAACCTTTTTCATTTCCCTTCATCCTCGCCCTAAACTCGGCCTTAATTTTCGATTGCTACCCCTTTCAGTTGCACGCGACTCGGTCCCCTCCCCCGTTCACCTTAACCCTGTGATTTATCGGCCGGGAGAGTTCAATCACCAGAGCGCATCATGCTTTATGGTGTGCGTGCTTAAACCATTTAAATTTACGAGGACATAAAAGCGAGTAGTTATTAAATATAAATAACCGTGGCTACACAAATTCCTTTGTCATTTGCTCGCTTCGTGGGACTACGCGGCCACTCTAATTTTGGCATGATTTACTAATTTCAACGTTTTAATGTCCCAGAGCGTTGGATAATCTTCGCTCCACTTGGAGTAAGATTAGGTTATCTGTAAATTAGGTGATGACACTTAAACGCTCGTGTTAAAAATGCTATTAATATGACAATATCAGCTGCACGCGTTGAGGAAAAGAGAAAAAAGAAAGGTGCACGCACTCGTATTCACGGAGAGGAAATGGCGCTCGGCACTTACTCGTGATGCTCTCCATCAGATAGTTCCATTGTGTTTATCGTTAACGATTTTTATTAAATCGAAAAATTACACATAACGCTGCTCAGTAACTCGCCCTCGTTTATGTTTTTACCATTTTTTTTCCCCCCTTTGTTTTTCTTCCTTTTTGAGTATGTGATACGAGTTGCGTGCATAATACCGAAAGAAGATCATACCGATCTTATTGGGCGCGAGACATAAAGAGAGGAAATTATGAATGGCCAGTTTTTAATATAAATTTGAATACTCATTGGGCCCTCGATGCGACAAGGAAAATGAAAGAAAAGGTGAAATCAGCGCTTATATTCGATCTGCTGTGAATAAAGTCGCTATCAGAGTCCCTTCAGTCCCATCGGCATTTGTCGATCCTCTTTCTCTCGTCGATTCTTGGAAAACTATTTTAAAGGATGTCACCGGCATTGTACGCGCTAATTTGATAGGATTGAGCCAGTGCCGAGGCGGGTGGAATGTGAGCCTGATGTATTGATGGATAAATATTTTATGAGGCTTTCTTCAATTTGCCAGTGCTCTTTAAGTGTAATATAACGAGTGATGATTATACTTACTTGCACGCGTATATGTTATTTCTGCATAAAATTGCAACAATTAGTAACGCAGCTCTTTAAATTATTTAATCTGAAATTTCTACTCTATGAACGACCGAATATAAATGAGAGAGAGAGAGAGAGAGATGGCAATCTAATCTGTACTGCGATTTTCTTTCAAGTATACTGATGAAGTTAGAAATTTTTAACCCAATTAGAGTTAAGCAGCCGACTCAACTCCCCTTTGCGCTGCCCTTGTAAATTAATACAGCCATGTGTACATACACGAATGCGTTATACAAAATATTTTAGAACATGAGTAATAGGAACATGTATTTTCCATATGTGCGCGCGTGTATCTTTACGTGTAATTTGTTACCATAATAATTTTCAAATCAAACACTTTCACGCTAGCAAACATCTCATAAAAGAAACAACAGTTGCGTTATCATAAGTGCGTTTGTAATGACTGATTACTGTACTTTGCGGCGAAATGTAATTATCCACTAATTAACATTTTGCAAAGAGAGTAGTCAAATGTTTTTATTTATCCAAGATTTAGATTTAAAATAATTTAATTTAATTTAAACGGCCTTAAAGTAGGATATTAAAAAGAACTTTCTATAATAGTCCACTTTTACATTTTTCACTATAGTGCGTACGGCTAAGGTTGTTAATATGTGTCAAGTCAATATTTATAATTATTGGAATTATAATTCACGCTAATGAATAAAAATACACGGAATTAATGTGACAAGTCACGGTAAATTGGGTTGAGTTGAATTTTGCACTAATCCAACCAGTATAATCTTATCTAGTTGCATTAGAAATAAAGGTAAAGTAGATGAGATTTATAAAAGGTTATTGTTGTAAAGATTTCACATTTGTGCCAAAAGCGAAAGTAACGCACTCGTTCGACTATTATTTAAATGCAATATCCACTTTACGATACAAATGTCACATTGTTGTATTTGAAGAATTTTTATTTTAAATCAAGTAGCTTAACATAAATATATTTGACAAGAGGTAGTAGTCTCTTTATAAAAACCATCAAACGTCTTTAAGTATTTATTTTCTAAAGCCTAATTATTGCAAGGCATATAGCTTGAAAATATGCTTAAGTGATTCATATAACTTGAATATTCTTCGTTTATTTTAAGAATATATATATATATATATGTATATATATGTATGTATGTATAATAAAATAAGGAAAGTGGCTTAAATTACGTACAACGAAGCCGTGTATTTTATAGTTTAAAAACTTTTAAAATCTAGCGAAGCATTTTGAACATTATAAGCAAGACAGATGAATCTTGGCACTTCATCGACTTAATTAACGAGCTTGTACTTGTCTAAATGTACGTGTTCAGCAAGTAAAGTGGAATTTCTTCCGTCACGTAAGCCTACCAATAACAATGGAACCGTTACGTCATCGTTTGCCTCCACGTTCGATAAAATGTACGTATACATGTCGTTGTATATTTTTGGAAAATATCGGCTATCCTTCAAACTTTACGACGTCCAACGTTATAATCAATAACGCTGGTAAACAACTATGAAAAGATGTTGCTCGCACAACGATTGCCGTACCCTCATTAATTTTCCACTACCCATCAATAATAGATTACCATTGCGCTCTGCTCAATCAACTAATATCAATTTCTAACTAATATTCAAGGGCATTCACTCTAATGCAGCCATTTTGGCGGCATTGTTATACCTCCCCGTTCCAGCCATTAACCACACAATTCAGCACAACAAGACATCCTATATAATGCATCTTGGTTCTCTCCAGTATTATTCGAGCGGCTCCCTTCGCCCTCAATTATCACAATAAATAATGATTAAAAGTGCACTATAGCGTAGAAATTATACCGATTATTAAATGCATTGGCTGTGCTGAGCGGTGAAATCGCACGAGGCGAGGGAGAATCTGAAATCTTGAGCTAGCACGCGAGCAGTGGCGGTAAGCGGTAATTAGGAAGTGGGCGTAGTAGTGGTAACTCATTCCTATTTGTTAAAAGTCGTGTGCGAGTGTGCGAGTTGGTGCAGTTGGTGGGACGAGCCGAATGTAATGCGGAAAAGTCGACGGACGGTGAAGCAGCAGCGGATGATGGCGATGACAGATAAAACGACAGATCGACTGGCGAAGAAACAAGCAGACATTTTAAGAATGTTGGTAAAGTTAACTTGGCAAACTTTAACTCACGACGACATTTTTTACGGCAAATAAATTTAATTTTCGCCTCAATTTTAATATAATATAATGGGCTTGGATTTTGTAAAGGCAATTTTGTTAAAAATAGGCGCTCCCTTCTTAGGTGGAAAAATTAATGCGCTCAAGCTTATGGAGTAAGGGTACGCTCGTACAGTCTATTAATTTAATTTAAAAATACTAATTTAAATTAAAAATTCATTGTTACGCAATTTAACGATATAATCGCGGATGTAAATAAGCCACTAAAAGCCCGAATGATATTACAAATCAAATTTCATAAATTTAAATAAACGAAGAATATGATATGATATTGTAAATTAGAAAGGGATAACATATTTGTAAAAGGTTTCAATAAGTGGTGATAAAAAAATCCAGCAAACACCATTCAATTTACTTTTAATTTTAAGCATGACCAAGATTTTTTTTACATAATTATATATTTGTAAAATTTATTCACAACATATAATAAATATTTATTGCCAGCTTGTAGATAATTATATTTGTGAAATTATAGCCACAATGGTGTAAGTGTTTATTTACATTACTCGGAATATATTTGTTAAAATAATTCAATTTAGTCCGATTCTTCAAGAAGATATAAATTTCTACTAGTTTTATTTTTCCGAAAGATGGCTTTGTTTATCGTTCTATCTTCCTCCTTCGGTATCTTTACACTCTTATATAACACGAATAAATTTCAAAAGCTGAGAAGATGAGGAATTAAAAATCTCATGCAATTTATTGATATAGTTAAAATAATGTGTTTGACAGAGCTGTATGCGAGATTTACTAAATAAAAATTATTCTTTATATGAAGAAATTTAAATAAATACGAAAGGAATGAAGTAAAATATATTTGATTTTCTAATGTTTTTGTCAATCGCAGCTTATTTTTTTTACTCGGAATTATTTTTAGAGGCGCGTATTTGAACTTTCGGTATTAGAGAAAATTTATTCGTCAATATTTTGACTTCTGTAAGCTCATCATTTAAATTAAACAAAGAAAAGAGGAACTATTTAGAATTCCTAATGCATTAAAAATCAATTTAATGGAAAAAAAATTCACTTTTTAATGATGAATTCAGAAGACTTATGTACTACTTTGATGGTTTATACTCGTTGTGTTGATAAATATAATTACTGAAAAAAATATTTATGATACATTGAAAACTATCGTAGCATATTTTATCATATTTTGCTATTATTATGTGGATATTTTATGAAAAGAATGCTAATATAATCATAATTAACGTTATATGATCCACAGTTTTAATGTGTAGACTATTATTATCTTAAAGCAATTGATCTTAAGGTAATTTTCCTTCGGTATTTTCGGAATTTGTGGAGTAAGTGTAATTGATTAACATACAATTCTAATGGTTGTTGTAATGAAAAAAATGTTAACAATTGTATTTTACTTTATGAAAGAATGTGAATATTTTCAAAGAATTGTTAGAAACATGAGAGATGAATTTTTGCATTAATATGAATGAAAATTAAATAAATCTAGAAAATAAAAAGGATACTTTGAGTTTTAAAATATATATTACCAATTTTAGCATGAATGCGCGTGTGATGAGATTTTTTTTGATGCGCATGAATACTTTCATTACTACGCTATAAAAATTGCTCAAAAGTTATTTATACTAAAACTGCGAGTACTAATTCCGAAGAGAAGTCTTTAAAAATTGAATATACTACGATCGATCTTAATTTTTAGATAAAATTTTTTTCAACTTTATTGTATATTTTTATCTCCAAATCATAATAATATTATTAGATGAATTCTAAAAAAAACTCATAAATATTTTAATTCGAAAATATCAAAATATTGCTTTTGACTTTTTTATTTTAGTAAAAAAATTGCCATTTACAATACAGAATGTATAAAGAAAATTTTAATTTTTATTATTTATTAAACCTACTTGTGCCGAGAAAGGTTTATACAGCTGTACATAGTACATATAATTTATGAATACTATCTTGATAATTTTTTTTTTTTTTTTAAATATATAGACAAATGAATTTGAGATCGCATTTTTTTAAAGATTCAAATATCAACCATAAAACTTGAGCATTCCGAGTATTAAGAAAATATATGATATCCAGTACTAGATTTGATTTACATTTTTTAATTACTTTTTTCAAAATTTTATTTACTTATCATTCGATGGAGATTTTAATGTGAGTTGTTCAGGATCGTTTAGTAATGTTTAAAGACTCGATACAATTAATAATTAATAATATCTCAAGATGAAAACTTTTAGTAAATAAAATAAGAATTTCTTTTAAATATAACAATTTTATTATCTGTTTCATATTAATGATAATCTAAGCATTTACTATTTTTTTCATTGTTAAATGTTTTTTTCATGCTAAATAAGAGTATTGAATTTTAGTGAATCTACGCTTATAATTATAACTTTAAACAATAATTAAATAAATTCTGAAATGAAATGTTCTGACTTTTAGTTCGGTTCATGGCTCATGTGTATATAATATTTTTTTTTTTTGTTTATTCAAGTAGCAAACTATGATTTTCTAATGTCCTCTTTAATATTTTTCATAAAAAATTTTATATAAAAGCAGGATAAAATGATTAGTCAACATTCAATGTTAATTATTGCAATAATTTAAAAATATTCACATTTACCGCTTAATAAAGCAGATAATTATAATCATGAAAATGAAATTTTTATTTAATATAATTCAATTTACTTTTTAAAATAGATTTTTTAATATTTAAGAACTTATTTAATAATTTTCTGGAAACGTTGATTTGGTTATTTTTATGCTTTATTTACTTTTAGAAACGTAAGAACTTTATCTTATTGTAAATATATCTACATAGTAAAACTAAATATATATATGAATAAATAAAAAGTTATTCGAATCTTGAAAACAACATTTTCATCAAATATTTTACATTTTATTGTATTATTTAATGTTTCTATATTTAGACTATTAGAGAGCCCTTGAGGTGAATGAAAATTTTATTTATTTTAATTAATTCTTCAATGACGATTCAATAATACTTCAATATGTCCTTTAATTTTATTACAAAATAAAATTAATATATTGATTATTTAGCTAATAATAATAATAATAGAGAATTGGCTATTAACTGCGATATTTTGTTAGATGTTTCCAGTAGTTTGCCATATTAATGTTTTAAAAGTGAATTTATTTGTATGAATATATGCATTATTCCCTCTCGTTTATCAACTTTGACATGTCGAATATTCAATTACTCGATAAAATTGAAATTTTTGTAAATGAATTCATATATAATAAATTCCACTTATAGTATTTACTATTAGCAATCATTGATTTATTAAAGTTACACATATTTTCACCTTACAGGTTTAATTAATTAGTATAGATTTTTATCTCACCATTATATAATGTTGATGTATTTTTTTCATCATTTTAAAGCAATAAGTAAATTATTTATATTATGCTCAGTATTGTATAAAATGTTTATTAAATTATTTTAATTAAATTATACAATATGTACTTAGTTAAGTATTTCTACTTAATTTCTAGTTTAATAATTGCAGAATGTTTTATGAATATTTTAAAGGATTTCGTCATACAGATTTATCACTAATAATGAAAAGTCTTTTAATAATTTATGAAGAAAAACTTGAACGTGTGAAGTATATATATTGTGATTATTTTTATCATAAATTTACTAAATTAAATTGTTCGACTATTGGTACTGCAATCTGCTCAATTTATATGCAGCATACTTTAACTGTATTAATGTTGAGTTGCTTTTGTCGAAAGTTGATATAAAAATAAACTCTTATCTGTATCTATTTGACACCAGATTGCAAGCGAAAGTGATCGAAAAACGATAACATTGGAAAACAGTAAAGAATATCAATTGCATATGATCAAGTACGTGCATCATGTCCACCTATATATATATATATATATATATATATATATATATATATTCATATAGATATTCCATTTACTCGTATAAATATGCTTATTAACAGACTGACGCAGCATTTATGTTGGTATACTAATTATTTTTTCATATTAAATACTACACTAAAGCAATTAGTATCATTAATAAGTCAATTACAATTTACTCTTTAGTATTTTCTTTACTTTTGTTTGTGTTTGTTAAAATAAATTTTTTATTTTTAAGAAGTAGTTTCTTCTGCAATATTAGAATAAGAAAAAGATAAGAAACATTTCTCTAAATACCAGTAGTGTAATTTTAACGATAAAGCATTTGGATTTTAATCTTATGAGTTGTTGGTATTCTTAAGACAATGGGAAACTTGAATAATTTCACTTTTCTAATGAGCTTTAAAATCGTATTTATGCATTAATGTATTAATGTTTCAAAGTAAAAATATAATTCAAAATGAATTTTATTTAATAAGTTTGTAAAGATATTTACATTCTTGTTGCTAACTTCTTTGAAAGATAAATATAAAAGTAAGGGTTTGTTCCAACTTATAAATTGTTTATATTTATGATTAATCTTACTTTATGTATAATGTCTACCAAGTCATTAAAAAAAATTAATGTAATAATAATTAACATTATTCGGACACATAGTTGCAATGTTAGTTTATGCCTATGAGAATTTGCACAAAATAAAGGGATATGTGTGTATAAGATTTTTTTTATTTTGTTTGTTTGCATATCATGATGCGACTGTGAATGAGAAAATATTTTTCAAAACTGATTTTTTTAATTACTTACTTTTGGCATGCAAAATATACTTATAAAATACATCTTTATTCATTTTTTGCGTATCCATTTCTGTGTCGTCAATTAAGTTATTCGCGCATATAATAGATATAATGTTGAGAATTATTTAGTCTATTAGTTATGGCGTCTTTTATTTTTCTATTTTTGTTAACGGTTGTTTTAACACCATTTAAAAAAAATCTCTTCTTATAAGCCGGAATTTTATCGAACTAATTATTACAATTTATTTATATTAGCATGATTTAGTAATGTAATTTTCACCACAATACAGGGCTGCGAATTTTCATGTTGCGAGCACAATTTTTTTTTACACATATATTTTAACTGTTTAAATTTTGTGAATATTAAAGAAATGAAAGCTTAACTTTATCTTAATGAGTACATTGCCTGAGCTGTGTTTTCGGCTTCTTTGTTTTCAAATCTTCTTACATTGTATCAACGTTTGGTCATTAATTCTTAATTGTCTTCTTGTTCTTAATAATTGACAGTGTTTTGCATAGACTTTGTTTCTGAGATTTATTCTTCCGTCTGATTGTCTTGAGTTTGCAAATTTTCATTTCAATTATGAAGAGGCTTCATTAAAATATCTTGGGTAGAAATCATCTTAATTTATTATTGACATTGATTTTAATTTGGTAGATGTTATTTTTATAACCTTTTTTTTTTATCCTCTGTATAAAATACTTTCTTCTTTATTCATTTTGTATGTGTAAATTGTATTTATGTACATTTGATTTTTAGTATTTATTAAGGCTCGGAAGGAACTCTGAGAATGAATAATTCATGTATAATTTTGGAATTTGATGTTTTACTTTTATTAGATTGTTATTTTTGTGATCGAGGGACCAATAAGGTCATACAGACAGACAGATAAGCATTTGCACATTTGTTCATGACACTAATAGTAAAATCACGTGTACCGTAATATTTTTGTTTCTGATAACGATAATATTTAAAAAGCATAAAAATCTTTAACAAATTGAATACTTCTCGGTTAGTTACGCGAAGCCTGCTAAATGCCATAATAATTGAACGAGAATCGCAATTAATCACGATTGTTCAAAAAGCCATTATTAATTTAAGTGGCAAACGAAATTAATTGAGAGTAAGGGTTTTTTAAATGTCATTTTTTTTTATATGTGAAAGGAAATATTTTTGCATGAATTTAATTCTATTATATTAAGAAATATAATATAAGCGTGATGCTCTGATGAATTTAAACGTTTTTTTTTTTTTCATTAACCGTGTTTTCCAAGTGATATCTCTTTTTAACCTTGCACCGCAAATTGAAGAACAAGATATGTGAGCATCAAAAACCGCATCCGCACAGGTAGAAGCAAGAAGAGCGTACGAATAGATTTCAGAGTGGCATCAGTTATCCTTGTTGAATTGTCATTTTTCTGCTTCTGTTTCTTGTTCATTTTTTCGTCTCGAGTTTCATGGATTTTTGTACACGTGTGCTGAAATTTTAATGAGCGGGATCTCTTGTTGTTTCTTATTGTTTTAATAAGTCTCGAAAGAACAAGATTTATGGTGGTTCGATGAATTGCGGGTAATACGATTAAGCCGAATACATTATTCCGTATTGCGTGTAATTACAGTTCGTTCCAGCTGGATGCATCTCGTTTGCAAGACAAAACGGCTCGAGAGATATTTGTACGAACCTTCTTCATTATTGTATAAAATTTTAGTGTAATTTCATTACTTAATGCTTTAATGCTTAAATCATTTGGTACGGAAGGTGTGCAGCTGAGCCCTCTATGTCTCGTTCTTCTTGAGCCACAGCATTACCAAGTGACAGCAAATCCATAGCGTCACTACAATATTTAATTTTAAATATTCATTATATATATATATATATATGTAACAGTGGAGTTTTTATTTAGGAACGGACTACATAATCAATATGCGAGATTTTCTAGAATGCTTCATTGGCTTTATTTGTATCTCAATGCAGGCCTTGAGAAATAGTACGGTGAGCTGCGGATATTAGCAATGTTAAAACTTAAAAAATGGGTTGTAATTCGTGCAGAGCTGCTAGACTAAATGGGCTCGAATATATTGGCGATTGGACCTATTGGCCGAGCTCCAACGGATGCTTTCTAGCTTCGCGAATTCTTATAGGTGAACTTCCCACTCGGCTTCCACGTACACTTTTAAACGCATGGGTCGACGTACGAGCACGATCATTGGGTTTTCTCGGTTAATCACACAAGCCTACTACTGCAACTACTTCTACTACAATCGCATTACTCCTTACTTTATAGCTCAAGAAATAACCTCCACTTACACTCTGAGAATACTGTTTTATTTAGATTTTTTTTTGGTTTTTTTTTTGTTTTTTTTTTTTACCGAGCGCCCAACTTGTAGAGTATATGTTACTTTTTTACAATGCGAATGAATAACGAGCTTGAAGACTATTTTTTTCTTCTTCTTCTCTTTACAAACGACCTATTAGTCTAATAGCATTACTAATCCATCCATTATTTATCGTACATTATGAATTTAATGCTGCTTTAAAATAGACGGGCATCATGTTAGACAAAGGCACATTGAAGTAACGTGATTGCCAGCTTATTTTACCAATTTAATAGTACTCGACTGGTGTTTAGTACTTGGTCGAACGTTGCTTTATGTCGAAAATAAGTAGAGACTTTTCAGTATGGGCAACGAATCGTCATTTATGAATTGGGAATGAGAAAACGTCAATATTAATTTATTGCTATGGGGAGCGTTGGTGTCATTATCAAGACCATCCTTCCACAGAGTCTTTTGTATCTGTATTTTTTCCTATAGTGACCTTGTTATGTTGTGTATAATAATAATATAGTAACGAATGGTTTAGACGATGCAGAGAAAACTGGCATATTGTATTACTCATCGTACGATGTGGCAAAGTGGACGCAGATTACATTGGAGTCCGGAAAGATAGCAAAAAATTATCACAAATGACATTGGACATGTCCGAGAATTATTGAATAATTTTTTTTTTTTTTATTTTTGAAATGAAAATATTTAAAATCGATCAACATGAAAAACATCGTTTCTTTTTCACTTATAATGGCGCTGCTTCTCACGTCGCTTCAAGTCTTAATTTAATTTAAGCGTTCATCTAATAAATACGATTGTGCTTCTTTAACGAGTTTAATCGTTGTGCGAATTAATTTCCTTTAATTTCTTCGTAAATGCCAATTGTCTTTAAACGAGATATGCTATGGCAATATATTGTTTGACAAAGATGCACGACGACACTGTATGCAATACTAGCAAATGAATATCTACTTAATAGGGAAAGTAAATATTGAATTAGTTTTGAAACGAATACATTATCATAATTACGTAGCTCGTCCTTCTAACAAGAATCATGGAATGCACTCGAATATTGATAAGAAGAAAAAACAACTAGTGACGTGGTTTCATACTAATATCTAAAGATTATTTGTTGTTGAGCATATATTTTCAGAAAAACAATTTCGGTGAGTGATATAAAAGAGTATTTAAACATCATAATGTCGGCACTTGTCCGATTGGCTATAAGATTTAAACCCCCGCCCCCACCCCCACCCCCCTCCCTACGAACTCAGCATTAAAAAAGCTTTTGTAATTCTACTATATCCGTCAGATTTATTTTTAAATTAATTCGCAAGTGAATAACCGAAGTGCTAAACAAGGGATCATATTTAAAAAGCGAAGCTTCCAAGCATTTCAAAGAAATTAGTAATTATTTCACACGTATTTTTAAGCATTATCATTACCTTTCTTATACTCATTGTTTCGTAGCTCACAATGCAATTCTATTTTCATGGCAACGACGCCCATTTATCAGAGAATTAATTTTTAAGCGGCCTCTTCCGCTTATATCAGTAGGTAGGACGCTGATAACAAAAGTTCGCTCATCTTGGCTCATACATTCCGTATACCTGGTATAATCTGACTAGAGTGACAGTTGTAATCGCAAACAATCTTGCATACCCGATTATCACAAGACTTTCATAGAATAGGCAGAAATAATAGACGAAAATTCTATGCCAAGAGAAAAAATATTCGACAATTTCTCAACGACAAACCCATGGACTGATCTTAGAATATCGCAAGTCAATTGCGAGTCAGTGCTGTCACTTAACATTGAATTTGACTAAATTTGGTGCCGAAATTCTTCAACGCCCGATCGATTCATTAGACATTTTATACCCGATAGACACTTTATCACAAGACATCATATTTTTCACGTAAATAAATATACGAAAAGCTTTAATTTCTTCGGTCAACGTTGCAAACGTATCCAGGTCAAAGGTTTCTATTTCAGAAGTGTTTATTCTTGTTCTGCCAAACTCGATGGAGCTCTCGTTCCATCGCCGGGCTAACTGCTATCGCCAGATGTTCGGGCCTCTATGCCACTGCTATTGATAAACCACCGGCAATTCGCTGTACTTGCTTCCGTTTTATTTATCCCTATACATTCTAATCGCAATTAAATCATTCGTACATTTTTCCGTTACGACCATTATGCAATTGGATGCTTTGGTAACGAGTTTAACAGGGAAGAAGTGATGAACGCAAGAGTGAGCGAGTGAGCGAGTGATAGAGAGAGAGAGAGAGAGAGAGAGAGTGAGTAGATGGACTGGAAATAAGAACATAAGAAAATTTTAGAAACTGTAATTATAGAAGAGGTAACTGTAATATATCCAACTAACAATGAATAAAAATCTGTGTATATAAACAGGCATATGGAAATAACATATTAACTTATTATTTCTCTTATGTTTGTAATTTGATGCAAAGAATTTTAATTAATATATTTGTTAATTTGATTAATTTTTAAAGATTAATTTTGTATGGATTGAATGAAATGTGCATTAAAAATACGTTGTTACAATTGTATGGCATTTCACTATTATTGAAAAAAAAAAATTACTATTTATATCTATCTGTATGTTCGATTGTTGTTAGAATTTTATAATTTTACTTTTACGTTATATATAAAATTGTAAACAAATACATTTTCTAATATTTTGATTATTTTAGATGAGAAATTTTTATTATCAAACTATTAATAATAATGCATCGTAGGAAAGCTGCTGTTTAATCGAGAAAGTATTAAAATTTTCTTTTAAACAATTTAAGCGTAGGCAATAGGATTTAACATTATAATCATTAAATATATCTATTATTTCATAATTTGCAAATAAATAGAATTATCATCAATTCTAAGAGTTAAATTTGAAATAATTCTTGCAATTATATAGAAAGAAGAATAGAAAATCCTCTAACAGTCCTTAAACAGTTTAACAGACAATTTAATTTTTCTTGAAAATTAATAGTACAGATAGGACTTTATGATATTATTTTCATACATCATGTAACGTATATTAAATGTAATAATATTTTGTCTCAAAATTATACGTTTAAACATATTTCACGCACGCACACACACACACGCACGCACGCACGCACACACACACACATATATATATATATGCATAAGCATTTTCACTATTTACTTTTTACGGTAATAGAGAATATGTGTATTTATGCTAGAAGGTTCAATAAATAGATTTAGTCACGAGCCAAAAGGATTGTGTTAGATGCGCATATAATACAATATAATTTGTAAACTATAATAGATATTTGTCTTCTGCTTACTCCGATTGATAATTCCCAGTAATTAATACAACATTAAAGCTCACAACTGTTATTATAAAATATTTTAATTATTGTAATGTTTTATTTCATCCTTGTGTATTACATAATTTATTGTTTTTATTCATACTGTACAATTCGGTATAAAAATAATTATAAATTTTTTACTTCCATAATTGTAACGTGACTGCTTTTATACGGGAAAATTCTTACTATTTCATAAAGGAATTATTGCTCATATCCCTTGAAGTGAAGATAAGCAATGTAATGTACGCTATTAGCATAACGATTTACTTTTTAAGCATGGAACTCGACTGATTTTCATAATCTAAGAGCACGTGTCATAATTAAAAATCCGAAACTTATGTTAAAATAGCACGGTACTAACAGGCAATTATCACGTACCTAATAGTAGCGTAACTACAGTTGGAATTTTTTGAACTGATATCTTCCTTCCAAAATTTTTATTGTTTAGATTTAGCTAGCATATTAAAAAATAAGGTCAGATATGTATTTATCAATAGCAAATAACAAATGTTTTCACCAAAAAAATTTGCTCCATTTTAAATATATATATATATATATGAACGATTACATTTCTACAATTTGAACATTTTCACAATTTTTTAAGAAAATTAGCGAAGAGTGAATAACTATTAGTGAATTAGTGAATAATAAGTGAACGCTTAATGACAATGTCGAGCAACTGTTAAAAATACTTTTTATTTAAATTTTACGTAACGTAAAATTTTTATTTACACTAAAGTGAATATGCATACAATATACAGAGATATAAAATGTTTAGGCATTAAACCATTGTACAGGTTTTTTCTAAAAATACTGAAGCTCCAAACGTGTCTTTAAACCAGCATTTAATTAAAAAAATTTATTTTTAGTTTATTTAAATGAGATGTTTTAGAATGGAAAAAGTAAATTGATATTTACTCCAATATCAATCGATTTACTCTATTATGAAATTTTGGTCTAAATAATTTAGAATGTATAAATTACACATAGTAATATGTACAATTTAATAAGCTTGATGAATATGGTTACGAAGACTTAATCAATATTAAAATTCTTCTCATTGCAATTTAAATTTACGAAAGATTGCGTTTGTTTTTTATCTTTAAGTTTCTTAATTAAATCTTCATATGAAAGATAATTTCTTCGTAATTTAATTATTATTACTTTTTTAATAAAACGGAAATTACGTTCTGCGCTGCTTTTCATCATAATAATCAGTGTTATATCTATTTTCTTTTCATTATGACTGATATTTTTAATATTATTTTTTGTTTGATTTACTTTAAAAATTATTTACCAGAACTGATAATTTAAATACATCCTCTTAAATAACAGGCTGTATCGGAAATCTTTGCAACTTTAAAGTACATTATTATATTTATTATGAAATATTTTTAAGTGCATTTGTTAGAAATCTTCATCTAAAATCATTTTATTTTAGTATTATAGTTCTATTCTGTTTTCACAAATGATAACTATTTATTATATCATTATATGTACATTTTATATATATTCATTTGTATATAGATTTAAGTTTTGGCTGAAATAATTCAAGTGAGATGGTTTCATTAAATTGCATCTTTATATTATCATTAAGACAGTATTTTCGATCAACATCTATTTTTATTCTATTAACTTTCAACTGTGGCTTTTAAACTAAGATGTTATAATTGAGAATTTTAATGTACCATAATATTTAGCATTTAAATATTGTAAATTGTGGATAAATAATAATAATAAATTAAAAATCACATTCATATACTAATTTCATATTTTTAATGCCTTTAATAAATATGCCTTTGATGAAATTTTTTATAAATAATCTTACCTTGTACACTGTATACACGTAAAAATATTTGCAAAATTGTAGGAAATATTTTTCAAAACATATGAATTTTTTATGCTATTATTAACGACTAATATTATAAAAGAAACACAACATTAATTCATTCATTATTAATAATTAAAACACTTATTAATTTTGATAAGTTTTATCATAATTATTATACAAAGGTCTTGTAATACACTTTATTGATATTTATGTATATAATGTATAATAACATGTAGATTTTGTCAAAATCTTTTTATTAACATTAATTTACTAATTATGACAAATAGCCAAGATTTTCAAGGAAATTAATTGAAAATAAATATTACAGCAAAATTTATTGTTTAAAAAAAAATAAGTTTGAAAATATATTATATTCTAATGAATTATGTAGGTTATAAAACAAGTATTGTATTTATTTTATTCATAATAAAAGATCCGATTATATGTGCATATATTTACCGTAATGAAAAAACTATCGATTGAAACATGATAATTTTCATAATTCGTCATATAATCTTCATTTTGCATAATAGTTTTACGATTACAAATTATTGAGTATATTACATTGAATATTATTGTTAAACAAATATACGTGATATATTACGGAAATTGAAACAAATTTCTATGTATAATAAATTTTATTTGTAACTTTATAATTATTTATATTAAATAATTTACAAATGAATTAATAACTAGCTAATTCAGAAAAATGATTGTAATGATTAATTATAGTCATGCGCTAATGGATTTTATAATTTTAAATTGACTACTAAGAGTAACTCTTTATTCCAATATATAATTATAAATTTGAATAAAAAAACAATCAATTTTATATACTTTAAAAAATTTTTTTTTAAAGTCAAATGATCCTTATAATTTATATTGTTTTTTTTTTTTTTTTAAACTTCGTAAAGCAATGTAGTATTTATTAATATTTCTTTATCATCTCAATTTTATAGGCATGAATTATTAAAATTCAACAAGTATATATGAATTTGAAACTTGTAACCAATGTTTATTTTACCGTAATTTAATAAAGATTGTAACTAATAAAGATCTTATATAATCTTCATAATGCTTAATTCGTTCGATTTCAATTACTTAATAAAGTACGGAGATAAATTATTTTTCGAATTTATGTAAAATCAGTACGTTCTTCAAAACTATGACGAATGGTAAAAAATAGAATTAAGAAGTAATACATTAGCATAATTACATCATTTGACTTGCCACTTAAAACCCGAAGGAAAAATAACATTCTAGCGATACTTTATAAATAAAGGAAAGAAAAAGAAAATACATCATATAGTTAGTTGAACAGGCCTATTATAGATTTCACATATATATATTGTCTTATCTTACATATATACCGTTTTAAATGATCAAAGTACAATAAAAGTATTACGTAACATTAAGACGCAGTTGTAGCTATCTTTAAAATTCTTCAGTCTAATATTAGGCTTTTATTTTCATATCTTAAAAAATAAAAAGATCATAGTCAGATTTCTTAACAAATAGACCATTAGAAATTCCGGTTAAAAGTCATATTATTATATTTTAATTATTTCACAATTCTTCATCCAACCATAAGACAATCTATTATTGTCCCTAGGCATTATACACGTACGCACCACGCGCGCGCGCGTGTGCGTGTGCAGGCATCCGAATGCATTTGAAAAATGTATAAAACATTTTCATATAGAGATTTTATCAACAGCATTGGTATTAGTTACATTAAGAAATGCTATGCTTTGTAAATTGTTACGTACTATTTTCGTTGGTCGATTAATATTCTCAACAACCATCCATTAGCATTGAAAAATCATATAAATAACGCATCGATTACAGGTTTTTTATGTGTGCTGAGAAAATTTGCAATCAGAGTCCTGATTCCGTTACTTTACTCGCTCGTCGTTTCACAAATGTCTCAATATATTTAATATTTTTATAGAATCATCACTAAGACTTGAAATAGCACAGATGTTCCACCTTGACCTGGTCATGTGGCCCGGATAGCTCAGTCGGTAGAGCATCAGACTTTTAATCTGAGGGTCCAGGGTTCGAGTCCCTGTTCGGGCGATTTTTTTTGATTTTTTGTTTTCAGAAGTGACATTTATCCGTCAACGTGTTAATCCACACACATTCGTACTTTATAAACTATATAGATTTAGGAATATAAATTTCGTAAATTTTAAAAAAGTTTTTACTAAAAGACCCGTCGAGCATACATACAAGTTGTAGTGAAATACGTTAACTTGTTCACGTAGCAGTAAAACTTATCGGGAGTAATTCAAACTATTGATGGCAGTTGGTAATTTTAGAACTGCATGTTCTTTAACCGAGAGGAGATTAAGTAAAGTATTAAGGGTGTTAGCTGCGGTTAAAATAATGAAAAATTATCAATAAGCACCGATATACGATTATAATGGGATATTAGGATCATGTAGTTGTTAAATATTTTAAAGATTTTGAGAAAAGTTTTGTTGTTGAAATTTAATATTTTTCTTGTTTTTTTGATAAACATATACTCAATTGCTCAAACTTTTATTTAAAATCTAAACACTCTGGCGTTAAAGCATTATTTAAATAGGCGTCATGTACATGTTAAGCAGTCCCAAAAGTCTCAATATTTTAATAAATTTCAAAATTATCTAATTCTGGCAAACTAAATATTATTCGACTAATAAGCTTGTGGCACTACAAAAGTGTCAATTTATTTTAAATTAAAAATAAAATAAGTTTCATATTGGAATATATACAAAATTGTCAGACCTGCCGTACTTAAATCTTATTGAGTAAACATTAGTCTCCAAAATAAAACTTTTATCTTGATTTGACATTTTAAAGTGTTTTCCGTATTTTTGTTGTATTATTTACATTTATTTATATCCACACAAATCTTCGTTTGCTCAAAAATTAATTCCACAATATGTAGGCTTGTTTTTTTTTTTTTTTTTTTTATATTTTCATCGAAATATATTTTTATAAGGGTTTTTCGACTCAAACGTTTAAATGAAAAGTTTGTTTATTTGTATAATCGGATTTTCTTTTCTATGCAATTATGAGTATTCGTTTGGCAATGTCTTCTAATGGATCGCAAATACTAATAATTCAAATTATTAGTAATATATTGCAATTAAAAGGTGAATTTTATTTTACAATTTCGCATGGAATGAGATTTATAGGCTTTAACAAGCCAATAATCAGATAGAGATAGAACAAGCCAGTAAATTACGTGCACGCTGAATTATTAAAATATATTTAAAGATTTAATATCCTATCAGATAAGAAACAAACAAAAGACCTAAGAAATATGCCTGTGGTTCTTCATTACACCGAATAGGAGTTACGCTCATTTAAATCAGAGGAAATAAGTAATTACTATACTTGTAAGGATTAATTATCAAGTGCAAGAATTAATTTTTGTTACCTTAGTCTCTATCTAGACTACTTTTTCATTCGCTAAAAAGGTAAACGTAACGCTTTGTCCACTTAATGAATCCTGTTACTTTTAATTACCACATGCGTCGAGGTTTTTTCCAAGCGAGTGCGTTGCATGTAACTTTTGAAGAGTATTCATAAAAAGATGTGTACAAACTGCGAGTTGTCTTAGCTTAGTGTGTGTACTGTTGTGCTTTTACATATTAACGTTACCTTTGCTTCATTCGTCATACTCGCCTTCGTTGATGAAGACCATACTCACTGATCTGGCGATGAGATGTTTTTCAGTTGCTGTTTGTACTTAAATTTGTATTACCTAAAACTCGCCTGATTATTTTCCATTACATTTTTCTTATATTTATCGCCTCATTTTATTGCTCATTATTGACTTGACTACTTACTTTATCATGTTACAAATATCTCACTTTTCCGTCCTATTTTTTTTTTCTTTTTAATGAAATGTTGGAAATTCCGACTGCGCCTCGTTTCAATATGATATTCCTCCGAATTATACGAGTTTATTTATTTACAGTCTTCTTTATTTATTTATACGAAATTTTTCTAATTTCGCAGTACAATTGATTTTCGTGTATCTCGAGTGCGGTATCAAATATAATTGTTAAATTTCCCTCGCCAATATTTATTTTGTGAATAGACGTTTCCTTTTACAGCTTTAAAAATTTTTCTTTTCAACATCGGTAGCATTATTTTTCAAGACTTCACATTTATTATTACCTAAAAATATCTTATGACAACTTTAAAATCGTAAAAGAATACGTTGACAGGATTTCGATCATCTATTGTAAATAAATAAAAGATATGTAATTCGATGCTTAACTGTCTCTTGCATGAAAAATTACAAGCCAATAATTTAGACTATGTAAATTATTTATTTCATCGATTTATCTGTAACTCTGATTTTAATTCTTTGGAGTATAAAAAATTTGAGATAAACGATTTAGATAATTCTATTCTGTCATTTGAAAGATATTGAAGATCATATATTTTTACGATCAATTGAAAAATGTTTAAATTACTTGAGGAACTGACAGACTGAAGTACGCGTAATATTTGCCTTTATTTTTATAACATTTATCCTAATATAATCGACAAATTTATATTTCCAAAGCGACATAATAACAAAGTGTGTAAAATATTTATTAAAAAATTGCGTATACAATAAGACCATTACAGATTGTTCATACGTATGGGGAGTTTAAAAAATTTGAGTTCCAATTTATTATCAAAAATTTCTAGCATTAAAATAAGGTTTGTAAAAAATAAGAAAACATTTATAAATGTACTAATATTTAGACAGATATTACAAAAGAATGATATTATAGCAAAATTGATGAAATATTTGCTGATAAAGATAATATACACTTGAAAAAAATTTGAGAAATCATGTCTATTTATTTAAATCATAGTCAAATATAAAATTTTAGTCCAATATATCCATTAAATCTTTTCATCCAGTTTTCAATATTATTGGTATATTTATAATGCATTTAATTGTTGCATTCGTATCAGTTTTGTTATGAACGTCGTTACAAACAGTTTTTCCATTCCTTTCAATTGCCAGTATACGTTTCAACTGTTTATTGAACAAAAATTGGTGTAAATTTGATAATCATTTTTTTTTTTTTCCTTTAATTTCATAAGTCTCATTGCTAAATTGATAAATATCACGTGGTTTCAGAGCGACAGAAGTAAAAACATATTTTAAAAATTTGTTAATACGAAGTCGACTACTCGAAAGATAAAAGTTTATTTTTAAAAATTACATATCCTTTCTCATAAAAAATAAAGTGTATCCATATTAACAATATAATATAACAATCGGGCGTTAAAATTTCTTTTTGTGTACGTGCTTGATATTTAAATGTAAGTTATACGAGTCAACAGTAACTGGGTTAGCATTTCTTCTCAGTAGAGAGAGAGGCAAGGAACTTTTAATAGCGGTCGGTTTCCACTCAGAATATCCACTTTGTCTTTCATTAGAAAGAGGCATAACACTAGCAACTAGTGAATTGTAATTTAGATTTTCAGTCGTCAAGCATAAAGTTTCTGGAAACTGAGGAGAAAGTTTTATAAACATTAAAATATGGTTTATACGACTGCGCGCATAAATTCACATTTTATGCGGAATTATAATTCTACAAGAATATCCTTGGTCTGTCTACTTAATTGTTCATCTAAATAATGGCTAAGAATTTTATATACGATGATGTAATTTAAAAAGTATCCCACTGGAATTAATCGTCCAGTATTAAAATAAATTTTCAGTCTTTTCAAATATTCGCACATGCGTGTAACTACAGTTTGCATCGATAAGAGATCGGCTAATACGCATGTGAGATACTGTAATCCTGTAGTCCTGCAGTTACTATATTACTATATGTATTATAATACTATATAACTATATATATATAATTTTTAATAGAAAATTCGTCGCCATCGAAATATTGAAAATAGTTTCTTGAAAAATTAATATAACATTATAATAGTATATAAACTTGACACTAGACTGATTCTACAGTTTTAATAATAATTTATAATATTTTTTTTTTTTTTTTACAAAAATCATACTTTTTTCTATTATATTCTGATTTGAAATATTATTACCAATATTCAATTAATTAATTATCGATATATTTTATATTTTAGACATAAGTTTGTAATTACATGTATATGCTTATACAGTTACGTAAATCACATGATGCTTTTAAATTAAATTGTTTTGCAAATTTTTTGATTTGTGAATTTCATTGACCAATTCCTACGAAATTTGTCACGAAGCTTTCTTATTGTTTCTTATTGTCTCAATGATCATTATTTATTGTAAACCAAACGCTTGCATCGCACCTATTTTTATTGAGAAGCAACCGATATAGACAATATAGATATACAATTGAAATTTTATTGTAAATCCATAGAAGTGAAAACGATATGCTTTATTATCTTCTCCTCAAATGTTTTCACCAGAATGCTATAAATTAACTTTATAATTTTTTAGAGCTGCCGCTTACAATCTTGTAGTATTGAATTTTTTATGCTCGTTTAATTGTATTTGTTTTGTGTATAAATGATTGCCTTACGTGCGTTAATTAAGTGTTCATTTGGAAGGTTAAGAGTAATTTTATGAGCACACAGAAAGTTTTCACGTGTTGTCTAAATACATCAGGTAGTCTAAAATCGGATGTACCAGGTGCGGTAATGTATTTTTTTTTTAAGTAGACGTAATGTTTCATTGAATGCGGTGTGCAGGTGCACTACGCACGCAATTGTGTGGTTACTCTCTGTGTGTTACTGGACATTTATGAGTATATTCAAGTAATATGACAAGTAAAAACCACCATCAGCGACTTTACGCATGTAAAATATTTATGAATCATTATTATTCATATATTTGTAAGAAATTGCGTGGAGCACGGAGCGAATAAACTTTATCATCACTTTTAAAATAGAGAATCGAAGCACAAGATTGTAATTACTAAGAGGTTTCCCTATGCATCTAATTAAAATTGTTATTAATTATTTGACTGGATGCTGTACACGTGATTAATATTTATTGCAATGAAACTAATATTACACAAATATTACGCGGCTGTAATAATAATGTTGAGGAGGTGAAAGTTCCAGAATTAACGGACAAGTATCGCTTAACAAAATGTCTGGCTTTGTGAAGCTTTATATTCGGACAAAATAGTATGCTCATCGTTATTATATCCCTATTCTCGATTATTTGATTAATTAACATTTTACATATCCTGACAACAAACATTTTACATATCCGTGCAGTGTTATCTTAATCATTATATTTCGCGTACATATATGCGAAGAGTAAACAATACCAATGACCAATTGACGAGGAACGAGCCATTTAGTGCTTAAATTATCCGTATTTAATATAAAATTCATAGGAATAGAAATGAGATTAGTTTAAATAGCTTGTGGAAGTGGTAAAAGATTTGCTATATAGAAGTGGGTGGGAAAATGTATTTCTGATAGAATTTACTAATCGACAGCGATTAAAATACATGAAAATCGACGTTATTATTACATTTTAAATGGCGTTAAATAATAAAAGCGATTAAATTCCCTCGTAAATTCAATTTTCGCGAATTGAATAATGCAAGCAGCACCAGGGATTATCAATATTAAAGTGTCATTGCCAGTCGCTCAAGCAAATAAATAAATTAGCTCGTGAGATTGTTAAGTTCTTGCTTTCTTCATTGATTGCACACGGACCTTGAATTCAAGCAGATATACATTAGTGATAAAGTAGTGAGATATCGAGGCACGAGTTAAGGCGCTCCTCCTCTTCTTGCCGTTTTTTCTTCAATTAAAAGCATGGTAATTGAAACGGAAGTCTTTGATTCTGCTTCGCCGAATAATTTAAGCCCAAGGTTGTCAAACTTCTTGTGTTGTAGCGACGATGCCGGCCGCGCACGCTCCCATAGCCTTTAATCTAGAATGCACGATGGAAGCCTCCACACGTGGCTTTCTATAAAAAATTTTTGTTAATCGCCGCGGCTGCCCCCGACCGCCTAGAAAACAATAATTACGAGAATAAAAGCCGTCGTGCGACAGACATTGTAATTATGCGGACGGTATGAAAAAAACAAGAAAAAAAGAAGGCACAAAGTGAAAAACAATCATGCGGTGGAGAGCGTAAGAGCACTGGCGGCCCGCTGAAAGGCTCGTTTTCTGTATGCAAAGACGTCCCTCCGCGAGTTTATCGACATCGTGATCCGACTATACGGTTGTTCTCGATTTGCGGTTTACGGCGCGCACGCGAGTGGCCATTTAAATGCATCCTATGTGCTTCCTAGAAGAGACACTCCCCACTGATGAAATCTAACTGGGAGAGCTGGCCTAGGAATTGCACATGAGCACGTAGCATCTCCATGGGCGTCCGTTATTTCGCAAATTCGACTGATAATTTTTGTTTCTCCATTTTGCTGCCATGCTGCCTCTCCCTCTCTCACTTGGCATGCCCTATGACACGCCGGTCCCTAGAGCTTCTAATTGTTAATTGTGATGTGATTATTTCTCAGCCTCGTGAGCGGCAAATGAAATGCAAATGCTATAATGATGGCACGAGGATGCACAGATTGCCCGTTGATTCTTGGGGATTGATTTGCTGTAATGATGCTTTCGTCAGTTGAATGGTTCGAGAAATGGATTTGTAGAGCTACGTTGGTATTTGTTATATTGCATTTACAGTAGGTTGCAATGACCAAATTAGTAAGTTATTAAACATGAGGTTGGTTGTGAGAATGTAGTCGATCAAATCTTATACTCATACATCGTATTATGGGACGTTATTTTTGTTTTTTTGTATATGCAGAAAATGGATCAAAATTACATTGTTCAATGTTATCTCGTTGAAAAGTTATACTTGTGAATCTCTTGTTTAATTCCATTGGAAAAGACCAATTTAAATAGAAGTTTAAATCTTCTGACGACAGAAAATACTGAAAATCGATGGATCTTATTTGAAATAAATCAAGAAAAAGTTTTTTTTTTGTAGATAATAGCGTAGGTAATATACATAATAAAATTGCAACTAATTTCTAATTTCGAATGAAAATATTTTTATTCCGTGTCCGAGCATGTGTTCAAAAATTGTTTTATAAAAAAAATTGAGGCATCGTAAATTAATAAAAAATCCAAAACACATAATTATGGAATTTGAACAACATTTTGACATTCCAATAGCAAGCTATTATATATAATTCAATGTAATATTATTAAAAGGTACTCTATGCTCATGAATTATCAAATATTTTAAGTGCGATAACCTCCTTTAATATATTGATATTCTATTACAATATATTAAAAATATAATTAAAAATATAAGTATATAGCTCATATTTGAAATAATTTTATTCATTTTTTCATACTACAGACAAAAATAGTTTATAAATATTTTATTTACAGTTTTGCAATGAAAGCCATTATTTTGTATTTTATGAATTTATTTATAATATTTCATGCGCAAGAAATTGTTTCAATTTGATCTTTTGCGTTTAAATACTAATACAATAGAATACTGATAATATTAAACATTTGTCGGTGAAAATGAAATAGCCTGAATGTTAGGAAAATACAATCTAAACTTGGCTGAATAAATTGTGTAATTATAGAAAAGTGTGCGAATTTGAAAAATAAAATGACAGATTGTTAAAATAGCAAAGATCAATTATTCTGTATTTATTACTTTAACTTTGATGTATTATCGTATCTTCTAATTCTAAAGTATTTTATAAATAAACGTGACTAAATCGTAAGTTCTGGTAAATAAGCGATTATATGCTAAAGGCAATTTTCCACCCGTATGCACTTTATTCTGAATATATTTTAATTTCAAGTATTTTAAAAGAAAAATTAATTAATGATTTTCCTTTAAAATATATAGTTAAGGTTGTGTAAAAGCACAAGAGTTATCATTAAATATTTATGACAAATTCAGTATGATGTATAAGTATGCAAATTCTTTTGCAAATCTTTATCAATTATGAGAATTGTGGATTTCATTTATACAAAATTTGGATACGAGATTTGAATATATTATATAAGAATTTTGGCCTTTGCCAACATTTTCATAAACTTAACAACCGATTTCAAATCATTAACGCAATAATAGTAACATTACTTTAATATATAAATTCTTGATGTTTTTCTTATGTAAGGTGCAGCAATATTATAAGAGAACTTTATATTATTAATTTATACTGATTCTCTTATTTCTTTTAAATTTAAATGTATGACGTAGCTCGTTATATGATAGAAATCCATCATATTCTTTTATGTAAAAACAGAGTTTGAGGGGAAAATAATCCATTGCTATTCTTTTATTGTTTTCAATAATAATTAAATGTGAACGTACATAAATTTGGTATGATTCATCGTAAGAAAATTATCATAATATGCATTATTATATATATGAGCATAGTAGGATTGTTCATTTGAAAATTTACTTATTAATAATCTGGCATTTAAATACTTAAAGAAATCTTTACACACATAATTATGAGAGTGCAATTTTAAATACTTTGAATGATTCTTGACATGATTTATATGATATGTATGTACGTATTTTTCATATACGGTTAATGATTAGTAAACTGTAATATTTCAAATATAAAAGAGACTTGCTACATACACCCTTATCTCTCCTACACATCACGTGTTGTGAGCTTATTCAGGAAACATTCATAATTAAAAATATTTATTTAACCATTTATTACATTTTTAAAAATCTTATTTTTTAAATGAGTAAACACATACCTCTCGATTTTCTATAAGAATATGTGTATTTATAATTGCTATTTATAGTGCCTTTTTAAGTGGGATAAACATCTGCTGTTCGTTTGAGCAAACAACGTCTGTTAAAATTTTCAATTATATACAATTTAGAAAACGTAGGAATGTAATCTGTAAATAATTTGTCTCTTTTTTTTTTTTTTTTTTTTTAAATAGATAATATATAATTAACAATACAATACAAATTATATAAAGGAATATACTGTCTTTGAGCAATAATTGTAGTCGACATAATTTTAAACAATTGATTCAAAAATATGAGGAATAATTTATATTGAAACTGGATACGAATGTTTAATATATAATATCGTGTTTATTGTTTCTTGCATTACTAGTGACAGAAATATCTGTACGTAAAACAGGACGTGTATCCAATTACAATCAAGAATTTGATCCCACAAATATATAAAGATATCGAATTGTAATTCGTCAACGGGAAGGCAGGACTGTATATTTTAATCGTTTTTGCATCGGCATGATTTCAGTCTTAACCCGTAGTCTTGATTTAATCGTGCTTTCTATCTTTTGGTTTCAACGTGTAGTGTTTTCTCTGTGGTTATTGTATTTATGATACCTTAAGATGCAGGCGAATTTAGTCGCTAGGTGCATCATAATTAAGCCTCTAATCTTGTTGCTTTTGCATAAAACTGTTTTAGGATGAGTAAAAGGTCTCGTATATACGCACAATATATACTGAATAGGTTTATTCTTCATTTAATCATACTTCATCTGTAGCTTCTTTACAATATCATTATTCTGTCTTTAGTTATTGTTGAGGATTTTTTGTCTTTATCGAGCTACTACAGCTCAATCGTCGAATCCTTTCAATTTGAAAATATCAACGCAGTTAGCGGGTCAAAAATTTCACTTCACTGTGATTATTGATCCAGAGTTATCCCAACAAATCTTCAACTCCTTATTAAGTAATAATCTAAGCATAACTGATAATCTATGAATTGAGTTTATTTGGCGGACATTTTAAAAAGCAGTACATTTTTAACTTAAAATTTCATCTCTGATGGGAAATTAATCATGTAATTTATTTTACAATCTGATGAGAACAATTATGATTAAAGTTTAATGAAAATACATTCAGACAACATTATGTAAAAAACTAATAATTCACTTGTTTCTCTCTTAATTTACTGATATTTCAATTTTATCCTATTTCATCTCAATTAAAGCAAAAATTGATATGTTACGGAATAAATCTTATCATTTATCCTTAAGATTTAGAGTTCCACTGATCGCTGCTTTACGTGTCATCTATTAATTATGAATCGTATTTCAAAATTATCGAAATTTCGAAGAATGCACTTAATTATGCATTGAAAAAGGTTGTCTTTTTATATTTTCAAATGATACGGCATATCATTATTATGAGATATTTTTATTTCGATTATGAAAAATGTCTGCTCAATCAACAAAATTACATTTGCTATGTAGATCATTAATGATAATTCCTAAATATTCAAGGTGGGTAATCCTCGTTGTAAAATAAATAATTATTACAATTCTAACAATTCGGTCGTGTAGAAATTAAAAATGTTAATCGTTACTCGTGGTTTCAAAAACGAACACCTTATAACAATCTACAGCTACTTTGATTTTTTAAATTAATTTAATCCTGTACATGCTCTTGCTGGAAGCATGGCTTCATCGAATGTTTAATAACTGTTATCTCGTTTATCAATTTAATAACAGAGTTATATTTATAGCTGTATAAAGCTGATTATTTATGAAAAATTATTGAAGTATGCATCACATTTGTATTGTTTCCGTTATTTATCTTAAGATTGTTTTATAGCAGTGTTCAGACTCTTATATTTTCTATATATATATATATATATATTTTTTTTTTTTTTCATTGCTAAGAGCTTGCATTCACTATTAGAAAGAATATAAATTGTAAAAAAAAGGAGATAGTCGTAAAATTTATATATTCGAAACTAATATACATAAAAACATTTTCATTTTAAACGTTATGTCTAGAATTATTTTCATTGTAGCATAGTCACTTTTATGTTTTTACATAAGAAGCCAATTTGTTTAATTTCACGCAAATACTAAGCAACATTTGAAAAATGAATAAATAATTTATTGATTTTTTAATATAAAATTGTAATTAATGAAATATTAATCTTTTTTAATAAACAATATGATGCTTATTGGCTATAAAATGAATAATGAGCGTTTACTATTAATTTTGATAAATTGTAAAATAATTTTATGAAATTTTACATTCCTTTTATTTTTAGTCTATTTTATATATATATATATATATATATTAGTTTAATTAATATTAAAGTTTAGTTTACAAAGAAGCTTTATGAAATATTTTAAAGGAAATATAAATACTAAAATACTAAATTTAAAATATAAATAAAACACTCATCAATATTACGTAATGTAAGAGATTTTACTTTATCAATCACTTCGACATACGTAATTAACTGCTTTTAAATCAAATACATTATAAAATATGGCAAGTATTATATTCTAAAATTAGATGTGTAACCATATACAAGTTAATTTTATGATTTATGTCGCTTAGAACCGTTTTTGTGGTGCTCGTGTTCAGAAAATTTTTGTCAGTAACGAAGTAATTTCATTTGTTATAATAAGTTTTTAAGAGACACAAAGGGAGCTAGTCTATGTCCGAGAAACACAATAAATCGACCGAGTTACGTGCTGTTTCCGTAACATAACCAAACAACTTCCGGTTACACTGTATCCTCTTCCTTCTTCCGAATTGCACTTTACGAGCCGAATCGTCAGAAGTGGCGCGTGACTCCTAGGGACAACAGAATGCCAATAATACAGAATTTGAATTTCAGATTCGACTAACTGAAAATGTTAAGGGCTGGTCAGCCGCAATTTCATGATAATGATTTTGGTTTTTAATTTTTAAAATGTCGATATACAGAGCAGATTGTTCTTGAATCTTTTCATCCGATTAGATTATATCTGTATAACTAAAAGTCAAAATTCGTTTCAACAAAACCTATTCTACGTTGTAGCTTTCATTGTATAAATAGGATATATCTTATTGTGTATGGCATATAGAAAAACTGATGTTTTGAATGCTTTAAATTACAGGAATAGAAATTCCCATGTCGCAATTCTTGTAAGCTTAATAAGGTAAAATTATGCATTTGGCTTTCATCGATTTTAACATTAAACCCGTAATTAACTAACTAAACTATTTAATTATCATCGCTCCTTAATCTTCTAATGAGATTGTTCCGATAAATTCATAGTTCACATTCAATATATATTTAAATTAAAAAAATTATAATCGAAATATCTCATTATGTTAGATCATCGATAATTAACTGAACATCGACTATTGCTGTATTACATGGTAGAAGTATTCCAATGAATTATTCAAATACTATTAATGTATTTAGTAATTAATTGACAATTTAAATATTATTTTGAATTTATCTTTACATTAAATATTCCATCTTGCCTTGGAATAATAACAAATTGTCCATCGAAAAAATTAAGTTTAATCAAATTTTTTAACGGCAAAATTATAACCTTTAATAATAGCCGCATTATATATATATATATATGTGTGTGTGTGTGTGTATAAAAGTAAATCAATTGTTAAGCTAAGTCGTCTTTCGACTTTGTTCGATAATTATAAAAAAGAAAGTATTTAATGAAGTTTCCCACTAATCTCTCAATGCCTCGGCAAGTTTATTTTAATATATTCCAGCAAACTTATATTTAGTAGGATATGGTTCAATAAATTTTTATTCGTGTACAGTGTACAGTTAGTAAATTTGATTGTAAAAAAGCAGGCAAGGCAATAAAAAGACCCACGGCAAAATGCAAAACACGAGGAGCTCGTGAAAAATAAACTAGAAGTTTGTTGTCGGCTAATTAAGAAGATGGCTACAAATTGCGTAGCCTTAAAGAGGTGAAAGTATAACTGGATGGAGTCGAGTGGAAAAAGTCGTAAATAAAGAGCTGCAGATCGAGGGAAGATGTAATTGGAACAAGGAGTTTGCTCGCTTAGTAGCTTGGACAGAGTTTGATCGTCGTGCCGGCATCTTCGAACAATAAATTTTTCATTTCAATAGGACTCAACACCTAAGCCTAACAGCGGTCATAATTCCCGCACTGACCGGTTACAACTCATTTCACCTCATACATCTCTCCTCGCTGGCCAAATAATCTGACAGAGCTACGGCTACCGTCTTTTATTCAACTTCCGCTGGCTTTTTCATCGGCGAGGCCAATAATTTTCCAGCGTAGAAAAAGCCGTTGGTACTTTGCATTTGACTTTCTCCTTGACGAGCTCCTTTAGCTCTCGTGGCCGCCTCTTAACGTCCCTCGGCCGCGCGAAAATTCAAAACGACTTGCCGAGGGGGCCATTTGAATAAATTGGCCGCGTTTACTTTGCGCACGAGTACAATGGCCGCTGCGCGCGCGTACGTGATTCCGTATTGGAAATCTAAGATTACGAAGGGTTGCAACGGCTTTCACCCAGGATGGAGGGACCCTTTATGCCGAGCTCATTCGCAGGCCGTGTAATTTTCGTTTCCTTTAGATTTTCGACCTCGCAAGTGGAACGCCGATCCTTTTGAACGATTAGACGCCTTCAATCGCGCATTCTCCGCGTTGCATTATATATATATATATATATATATATATATACACACACACACATATGTATATACACATATATATATACACACATTTATATATACACATATAAATATACACACATATATGTGTGTGTGTGCGTATATTTGCATGGCTAGTGGTAGTGCAGCTAGTCTCTAATACTACGTGGAATTGAGACTATTTGCTCGAAGACGCCGGTCTTGATTAACGTGTGCAAAACGTATGCGTCGAGAGTACATGCATTAGCATCGAGGCGAGGGACATTATACTTGAAAAGGAAGGCCTCTCGTGAAACTGCACGAATGTTATAATAAAAGCGCAGCGACATTATAAGACTAGCCGAGCACGTCCCGAGCGCAGTATCGTTGAGCCGAGATCTGTCCTGGAAAATCCCATGATGAGAAGTGAGAGGGTGGATGGATCGCGACTCTCCGATTGGGCCGTGAAATATCCTGGACTCGTGTCCTCGTGCCCCCCCCCTCCCGCCGCCCCTCCCGCCCCCTCACCGCTTCCCTCCCCGCGCCACTCGCCACTTCGCCGTCCCGCATTCAGCGATCGATCGCAGAACAGATGCGGATAGATGCTGAGTGAGAGGGCAGGACAGAGAAAGAGAAACAACAATGGAAGGGGGTCAAAGCCAGAGGTCAGGCCCGTAAAACTGTGCCCGAGAAACGTGAGGTAAAATGATACCGCAAGATACGGGATCTTCTCCACGCGCGCCTGCGCCTGCCTGCCTTACCTCCGCTTCCATGCACACTTTCTGTCCTTCTTCACTGCCGCGAGATCCTTTAAGACTTGTCACGGGCGACGTTCTCCTTTTCCTGCAGCCTCATTTTTATGTTTTTTTTTATTACGGTTACTTTGACTCCCTTGCGTCTGATGTAATGGAACCTAATATGGCACTAAGATGTAGAGCCGACCCATTTTCCTTGCAGATTCGCTCTTATACGAGCGGCCCTGCTGTATTCAATTATAATTCTTTTTACCCACGTGCATGCCCGATGCTGTGGGTAAAGCTCGGATAATGGCAATTGTTTGTTAGTTTCAGTGAACGGAGCATTATTTCGGAGCACACCAAGGCACATACGATAATTTACATTTATCAGCCTCGTCTTTGAATAATTGAAACTGTGAAAATAGGGGACGCGTGTTTATTTTGGATGATCGTAAAATTAATATGTGAACGAAGCCGAGGGAAATGGAAAACACTTATAATCCTATCTTGGAAAGTATTTTTTTCTTCCGTTTTTTTCTCTCTTTTTCTCTCTCTCTTTTTTTCCCTGTAATTTGATCCACATCTAAAATCTATTAACCTAAATATTACGATTGCAAGATTACTATCGATTTAGTACTTTCTCCCAGCAGGTCAGTCTCTATGCATAAATATGAATGCTAGGGAAAAAAAAAAAAAGTTTTATGCCAATAAAGACGGCGCAGCAGTCAAACTATCGACGATGAAAAACACAACACAATATACTTAATAGATAGTGCGTGAATTTAAGAATAACTCGACGGCTTATTTTATTCTCCTACGAAGCGTAAAAGGTCTTGGTGACTTGTGCGACCTATAAAAACTGTAAAATAAATGTATTCAAAATCTTCTGATGTTTCATTTTACAACTGTTTTCCAAAATAATATGCAAAAAAATATGCTATTTATACTTCCATGCACGAGAGAAACTTTCCAATTTTTTTTTTTATCTACGACCGTATGCTGTCATACAACATTAATTATGTTTAATTAATCCATGTTATATCTAAATGTAAATTTCTTTTCAAACATATATAATTGCTTATTATACATTTGCCGAATAATTTGCTCGAAATTAATGTTTCAAAAAATTTATAATGGCAAATTCACTTTTTATTTTGTCTTGGAATGAAATAACTCGCACTAAGAATTATATCAATATTATCGATTTTTTTTTATCAACTTTCTGATGTTGGAAGGAGAAAATGTTGATTAAAAATTATGAAAATGTTGTCTTGAAATGAAAAATGAAAGTAGAATTGAAAATTTTAATTGCGATAATTTCTATTTGACATTATTTAGTTAGAAGTGTACATTTGTTAAAATAATGGATCATTCATATACCATTTATTATGTATATACTCATGATAAATTATTTTTTACAAGAATCAACCAGATTTCGAAAGGATAATTTAGTTTACATATGAGCAAACAAGAACTAATTCGTGTCGTTAAGATAAAAATTTATGTATCATCAAATGTTTACTTAATTAATAAACACAAGACTAATCAATAACTGATAATTAATAAGTGCCTTTTAAATCTACCTTTCGACTAATAAATAATTTTTAATCGTAGTTTTAATAACTTTTCCTATTATTTAAATATATTATATCCTAAAAGACCAGCTATTTGCATTATGCCACGTCAGTACGTGGATATTGAAAAATTGTCTCGAATATATATATAGTATATGTGAAATTTCACAGTTTATGTAAAATATGCTTTAAAAGTAATTATAATATAAAATTATTTAATAAATTTCATAATGATATAATGAACATTTAATGCTTTATTTTGATTTACGAATAAATTGAACAAGCTGATGTGAACAAACAATTTTTAGACAATTGTTCTCTTATGTGGCCAATAGTTTATTTTGTAGAAAAAAAAAAAGTAATTCTTACATATAAAATTAAATAGATAAACAAAATTTAATATTGTTAAATAAAATTGTGATACTTGAATTAGTTGCGAATTTATGTAATAAAAGCATAGTCTTCAGATTTTATTTTTAAAAAATAATTTATATTTTTCAGAATATTTCCAATACTTTGCCTTAACATTGATTTCATAGTTATTTTTCTTTATGTGACATTTTGACATGTTAAACTTCATAGTTTATTTTATACCAAATTCTAGGTAAAAAAAAAATATCCAAATATTTTTAAAAACTTGATTGATGGATACAAATACATTTTATGATAATATGATTTTCATATAAAAATTACATTTTGGTTTTTGAATTCTTCAGGGTATATATATATATAGAGTTGAAGAAAATTAAAAATATTTATGAATACTGCAAGCCTACGATATTATCAAATATTAATTTTATCTATAATAATTCAAATTGAGTTGTTGGAAAATATGTTTCAATATGTTTCGAATGATTTCAACTGAATAAGAATAAATTATATACATCTTAGCTCTATTTATAAATAATGATTATTAAATAGCTATAAAAATGTCGCTGATAATAATTATTTTGCAAATATATATTTTTATTTTATCTTAAATAAAAAAAAGCCAGTGATAATCATCCAGATAGTGGTTTAAAATTTTAAATGATGTTTTGATTTACGAGTACTATAATAATTGTTTAGCGCTAAGTTAAGAAAGAATTTCATTTAAATACATAATGGCTTCCAATTATCTCGTCTCTATTTAGCCTTCAACCGTCACGTTCAAGTGATAACTACATTTTGACGAGCAAAAGTAAGCAAAAAGTTAATTTTTGTATCTGTAAACGTATGTAATACTATGAAAACAATTAAATAATTCTAACTATTAAATCGGAATCAATAAGTGACTGAAAGGATATTTATAATAAAGTGAAAAAATAAAATATTAATAATTTATTTAATTCAAGCTCTTAGATTTATTGATGAAAATACAATTGCCAACGTGTATAGTAATATTTTTTGAGAATAATTTCTAATGCACTATAATCTAGTATTCGTGGTAATCAATGTCTATATTTTATCAATATACTCTGCTAATGAATAGCACATTATTATATGTACATAATGATTTAATTTTAATTTTATTTTTATTCTTTAATTATACAAAAATGAACTTTAAATGCATGTATTTTTTATTTTTTAAGCAACATTTTTCTTGAACTTGCTAACTTGCGATTTCTTAACAATGTAACCCTTAAAATCTTTCGTGAATAAAAGTAATGTCAATATTATCCGTTATTTTTATATTTTTATTTCATTTGATTTCTTAAGTGGACACATGTTTCATACATAATCCACAGAAATGTTTTAAGGATTTATTTTTTAACTTATTCTAATAGAAGAATATTTGATTAGCGCGTACAGTTACGGTTACAGTTGTACAATCTTATTTCAAATTATTACGTATTATTCGATGATTTTGCAAGCCATGATAAATATAAAGTAAAAATTTTAATTATGCTGAGCGGAGTATCAAAATTATAGGTATATGGATAAAATATATTGAAATAAACAACAAAAACTTGACACAAAATTGTAAATTGAAATACAAAAAGAAAAAACTATTCGCCATTCTAGAGATTTAACAATTAATCATTTTAGTCTAATCGTCTCTAAATTATTTTTGAATTAATAATAAGGGCAAAATTAATTTGCAAAAGTCCACAACATGATATTTGAACATTCAATTGAAATTTTCAAAATGTTTCTTTCTTATGTGAGAATAATGTAACGAAGTCTAAGTATAAAAGTATAATCACGCAATTATAGAGATTCAATATAATTGTATGCAATACTGCTAGAAAATAGATTGTTTTTAATAAAATTGTCAATATTGCCAGAATAAGATATAATAAGAATTAGGAAAAATCCTGTAATACCTACAACAAAGATATAAGATTTATCATTCGTTGGATCATTATTCTGACATTTCATTCGTTCGATTTTTAAGCTGATTGGCCAATTAAATTCGCCATCAATTAGTCAGAAGAAAAGCCCATGGGATAATAACAAGTCTCGTCATTTACTATTTAGTGCCACAATACAGTAGGAAACTTTCAATTGCAGGTCTGCTCTGAAGAAGTAAACTACCACTACACGCTCGTGAAATATTGGCAATCAATATCAACACTCATATGCATAGACACTCGTCTACATTTCTCTTCTATAAACAAAATAAATATAAAACATTTTTGTTGAAAAATCTTTAAAGACATTTACTTACTAATTAAGATACTTTTAGTATTTTATAAATAAATTATGAATTATTAATCAGCGTGAACTATTCGAATAATTGATTTTATCAAAATAAATATTTAAACGTAGAGCTGCTGCAAATGATGTGGTTCTTTTGTAAAGAAGCATTGTCAAAAAATATTCGTACTTCTTTTTCACTGTTTTTCCTGCAAATGACAATTTATAATTCTCTATTATATGATTACATCTCCGTGAACCGGAAGATTGAGATATAAGCGTCATATTAATTTAGTATTCCGACAGTAGCACAATACAAAATTATTATTACATTTGTTACTTATCTATTCGTTATATTGAGAGATTATTTTTATATCTAAATAAGCATTTCACAATAGGCCGTGCAAGTGAGCTTTAAATTACTTTGTTAAACTGCAGCATGCATTTTGATTTTGTTCACTTTTGCCAATCTTACTATCTTTGTAATTGTCGTATTGTTCATAGGACACAGGTTGCTTATTGTTTTCGTTAAATTTAGGGTTGCACGTAGCTTAACTCGGCGAGTTATATAGCCTTCCAGTACAATAACCGCACCAACGACTCTCATCTCAGCGACTGAGTTATGTTCTATTTATAATTTTTGCTCCTTGCATTTACAATGCCTTAGAATGGATTAAACTTTATTCTTTATAAAGGCTTGTGAGGGAGATTTTAATTGTTTTACTTACAAATGCACAGAAATATTTTGTACGAGGGTATAATAAAAGGGAATGGACGAGATATACTGGGACATTATTTATGTAATCTGTTGCCTCAAGACTTTATACTCTCGAGGAAAGCAATTAAAAGCATAAAAAATAATTTCCTTATAAATTGTTTCAGTATTGCGGAATTAATAATCTCGATTCGTTTATTAATCAAGATTCTAGTATTAATTTATTTGACAGCAGGTATTTTCCTTACCGTTTAAAGGATAGAAGAGCGAAAATTCCGAGTACAAGTCATAAAATTGAATTTTTCAGAATTCAACGGAAAATACCGGGCACGCTAGAAGCAGGAATTATTGTCTTAAACAAATGATTTCGTTCGCTCTCGCATCTTAATATGTCATTAGCAATAAACTACTATTTAGATCGCTTTGAAATTTGGCACTGCTCATTCTGTTTATATAACAAATAAGGTTACACGTATACATTGAATGCAACAAAATTATCCGATCGGGCAGATGTATAAGCTTTTACAAGCACTGGTTAAATAATAAAAATTGGTCTCTTCGGGGCCCTCGTTCCGACTGCTCTCTCTCTCTCTCTCTCTCTCTCACTCTCTCTCTCTCTCTCTCTCACACACACGCGCGCGCGTTGCAAGCAATAGAGCGAGCGAATTAGCAGTGAAAAATGAAAGAATTTGCCAAGTGCCTTGCTCAGGCCGATTTATATAAAAGAAAAAGCACACGGGCGCACACGCAATCGGAAGAAACGCATCGGAAAGTTCCTATCGGCACCTCGTCCAAGTGTCGTTCCCCTTCCGCGAAATAGCACACACTCCGGGGCCACGCAACGCAAAAGGCGAGCGTCGCTTGCCAAAGGAGTCGTATTCCATCGGGGCGAGAGAGAGAGAGAGTGAGAGAGAGGCTGCTTCGGGCCGAGCAGACCGCCTGGTGCCAGCGACCAAACGCAATAGCCTCCGTTGTCGGTGCTTTCTCTCTCTCTCTCTCTCTTCGCGGCTCTGGCCTCGATTCCCCTTGTGGTTCCGAGTGGGGGCGAGTCGAGGCCGCATCAAGGGGTGCCAACCTCCGCCTTGCGTAACTCCGCCGATGTATAACGTAATGCCACTTTTGCATTTGCGCTCTTGCGAGTTTTTTTTTTTTTTTTTTTTTTTTTTTTTTTGTTTTTTTTTTGTTTCCCCACTAATGACCGAATAGTCGAGCCTCGCGCACCGATAATGCGAATCATCATCGAGATGATTCTCGCCGTCTCTCGCGCGCCACGCGCTTTAATTTATTTGTTAATCTCGCTTGTGTCCCGCAAATTAGCACAAGGTATTCGCTTCGCTCGCTTGCCTATGCGACGCCGCGCTTATGAATTGAAAAAGGGAGTAAAGCGAGGCTTGCAGCGATGTCGAAAGGCTCGGGGACTGCACTGTAGCTTTCGCGAATACAGGCCTTACATTACGTTCCCGGCATATGAATGACACCTCCTTATGAATATCAAGTAGGACTCGGGCATGGGATCGAATCATTAGCAAAGCATTATCGTTATATATGCTCGGTGTGTTGTATTTTTCACAAGTAAGCAATTTATCTTAATAAGACACCTACACACTCGCGCGGAGCCGCCTGCTTTGTAATTCTAATAGTACGCTCGAGCCTATTGGTACGATATCGCGTACGGAGATACGCGAGAGAGAGTGAGAGAGAGAGAAACGATGCCAGATGCGCGAGCCCTCATCTCCGTGTGCGCATTATGAGTTTGTAAAATTCGAGCGATTTTCATTTCACTGCTCGGAGTTTTTTTTTTTTGCGAGCCGAAAGCACCGGAGCGCGCTTTTTCTCGCGCGCGCGCGCGACGCGCGGAATCATATATGTTTCATTTCAATGTGTCTCAATGACAGGATTACATACTCGATGAGCGCGCGCTTGAAATGCGTGGAGCGCTGCCTATACAATGACTTGGGTGAATAATTTTAGAAAATCAGAAGGTAATGTGTCTCCAAGTGGCGGCATTGTAATGAAAGCAAATGAGGGAGCGAGTCTCGAGGCGCAGTCCAACAATCCAACGGCCGGCGCATGCAAAAATGTCATTAATGTACGTATGCGCATTGTGAGCAGGTGAAATGGGCGTGAGCGTGTAATCAGCGTAAGCCATCGGCACTTAATACCGCCCATCTCCCCGTTGAATCCGCTCGATCTATTGGCGAGGAGAAGGTGTAGCCAGGATAATAAGCAGCCGATGAGCTAATATGAGCGGAGAGATTGGGAAACGTGGATGTCGATTTAGTATTGATTCCCGAGTGTGTGCAACAGTTACTCGGATACGAGAAACACGACCAACTGACAATTTTCAAGCGAGCATATGCTTTATTTATTCATTAATTTTTTTCCTTCAAATATTTATTACACTCACAAAGCCGTCCAATCAAGAGCTACGTCTATAAAGCGCTGCAATAGAGGTTATTTATACAACTGATTTTTACACAGACACGCGCGCGCGCGCACACACACACGCACATATATATATATGCATGCATGCGCGTACGTCTTTCCTCTATCCAAACTCGTTAATACAAACGCGCATTTTTATCTGATTGCTGGCATATTCATTGTGCTTTCCGACTTATATGCTCTTTCATTTATAATTTAGACCTTGCATATTAATAGAATATGTGTCATATTAAGATGTCGATAAGATGCTATCACGAGAAGAAAATATTTCAATTCTCTTTAAATTCAAATTTACGAGCTTTCAAATGAGATTGATAATATTCAAAATATTTACCTGAATGATGAATAATCATTGTGGATGAAAAAAAAACACCGTTTCTCGATAATACGTAATTGTTTCGAGTCTGTGTGAGTGCGAGGTGAGTGCTCAGCCGAGTGCACAACGACAGTGTCAGGTACATACGAGGTACACCTCATCAGACAACATTGTACACTTCTATTTCAATTAAGCCTTTCATTTTTAAAAGGTTTTCAAAACAAAAAACAACAAAAAACAACAAAATAACAACAACAATAATAATAACGATGACGATGATAATGATAACAATGTAGAAAGAGCAAGAAAAACCTTATTAAATTAAAAAGCAATCAATTACTCGGGCACGGTTGCAATAATGAGCAGCCCCGCGGTATTATTTGTGGCAAGATTTGCACACAAATCTATATATTTATATTAAAGCCAACAGTCGGGACCAAGATAATGACAAAAAAAAATAGAAAAAAAAACAAAAAAAAAAACAAACAAGCAAACAAACAAAAGACAAATTACAATAAAGTTCGAGAGTGCGTGAGAATTGGACGGCTTCCTAAATAATATTTTGGGGAAATGGTGCTTTTGAGCGTGGACTTTGAGCTCACGGTCCAGGTTTTCGACACCGAGTCGATTCCCAGTGAATTTGGCCGTCACGTTGACGTGGCCTGGAAAAACGCTGGTCGCTTCGTTTCTCGCGATTTCGTCAGCTAGCGCTTCGGCAGCAGCAGTAGTAGTGGTGGTAGCGCTGGTAGTTTGTTGCAGTGGCCAGTGGTAGTAGGAGTAGGAGGACGGGTCGGGTGGCCCGTGTGGCCGTGTGTGCGAATCGTCGGTAAGTGGCTGCCGGTCGGCCGAGACAAGGCGACGCCAGGGGGGGGCGAGGCAATCGAGGGGCGGATTGCCGTGGGTTAAAAGCTGGCGCGGGCCACTCACACGAAATGGGGATACTCGTATATCAGATTTTAGAAGGCTTCTGGCTTTCCTAAAATAGCTGTTGCATCAGGTACCTCCTCGGGATGCCGGCGCGCTTATCCCCCACCCCAGGCTCCCGGCTCACTTTCCGAGCCTCGTGCGTCTTTTATGCACTTGCACTTTAAATAAAGCCGGACTTGCGTTTCGACGCGCCCTCGCTTACATCATTCCCGATACTTTTTTATTTCTCTCTCTCTCTCTCTCTCTCTCTCTCTCTCTCTCTCTCTCTCTGTCACTCGGTGTTTTCAGGTCTAAAATAATCCGCAATTTTCCGGCTCCTCGAGCTTGCGAGGGCGCTTTTTTCCTCGCCACGCGCCTATTATTGGCCACTTTATCGACTCCCTTCCAGCAGAATTTATTATAATATAATGCACGAGTTATGCATATTTTTATCATCGCAGTAGCACGACGTCCATACGATCCCATGGCCGTGTGCAGACTTTGAGAAAGCCTTTATTATAATCGCATGACATTTAATCATAATAACGTTTCGCAATTTCATCGAGATCGCTCTCTATGAATATTGTGCAAAATCGCGTGGAAATTTATTTTTATCGGCATTGTTTTTTCCAATGATTTAGAGCTTAACTATTATTGCAGTGATTCTGCTTTTTGAGCATATCAGTCAAAATGAATAAAAATGGCATCCATTATTATTAAAGTACCTTAAGGTACTTCGGTTTATGGTAATTTTATTTGCTTCCCTCAGATATTTGAAAATAAAATCTTATTTATAGCACAGATAAATAACGCTTCATTACCAAATTATTTGTTTTTCCTATCGAGATATTATTATTCGTGGATTAATTGAGAGTTATAGCAGCCGAAATTTTAATGCTTTGAACTATACGAAATCATACTCTGCAGAATCGAACAAAACACAATTTAAGAAAAATACATTTTTCAGCCTCAAAACAGCTTAAGCTTTCCACTTTACGTGCAATTTTAACCTCTCAAAGTAACAAAATGTACTCGAATATTTAATCAACTGTCGTAAAAATATTTTTACTTATTAATACTGCATTCTTCGTAATTTACATTTATAAAAGTAGAATAATAACTTTGCAGAGTACAAATTTTTTATTAATTGATATTTTCAGAGTATGGCAGTATTACTGACACTTCACTCGCTTTCACAGACCATTCAAATTACCTAAACATTATTTAACTCAAAGAATTTAATTATTTATATTCTCATTTGTAATCCATTACAATCCGTTTTAAATATATAAATATATGCTTGTAATTCATTGTAATTACTATTGAAAATAATGTTTAGAAACAAATTTTTATATTAATATTGGAAAAACTATTCCTGTATCTTTTCTGCCAAACCATTTAATATTATATACTTATAAATATTTCATTTCTCTTCACTAAATAAATTTACTATTATTTAAATACTTTTTTATCCAAACTTTTGCATTTAAATTTCATTCCAAGTTGCAAATTATTCAATAAAAATATTATATGTTTATTTCATATTCAACTATCTAATCAATTCTTCTATAAGCTTAAAAAATTTTTACCCATTTTATAGTTAAATGACAACCTACTTTCTTTTACTCTACTTCTTTAATCTAAAAATTTATAAATATTCAGCTCTGAAATATATAGAATTTCCTTTTTTCTTCCAAGAATCCACATTTAATATTAATATAATATATATAATATTAATGTAATAGTGGTTTCTTATTTTAAATTTTCAATCGCTTCATTAACTTCGATTTTTAAATTATATAAAAAAAAATCAACGTTTTATTATTAAGCCATTGATAAAATAAAAAAAGAAATTTAGAAAGTACAAGTTTATAATTGATTGAGTTAAATAAACGTATTTAATGACTGCATTAAGTGTCCCTACAGTTTACTATAATTTATGAATTTTTTTTTAGCTCCAATTGCCTTATTTCTATTTCTATGTCTAATAATATTTCTTGATTTTAAACGACAATTTCTTTACAATCTCGCACTAAATGTAGATCAGTCCACCATGCCATTACTTAAACTACGTCACGTATAATAATTAATTATTATTCTCTTATGCAAACTTAATAATAAATTTTGAAATTTAAATGCGAAGTTGTATTTATCGAACGGTTTTACATTTAACTTAGTTGAGTAAGTTTATCAAGATTTTTAATTAAAATTGGACCTTAATGCAAGTTCAATTTGTGAAAAAAAAATTCATATATTTGATCAAAGTTTTCAATTATTTGATGTTTAATTTTATAAAATTTTCGCTTATATTCTTTAATATTTAGGGTCAAAAGTTGAATATTACAAATAGAATATTTAAGTATACAATATATAAATGCAATACTGCTTTGTCTTTATAATTGTTGCATTATCGCTTATATCTTTTTTTTTTTTTTGAAGTTTATTTTCTCAAGTCCTGAGATACCTTCCTGATTTTTCACAATGATAATATGTTTATTAATCTTAAAGACTAATGTTATTTCACAATATTTAATTGTTTGGTTAGATAATTCTTGTACCTACGAACTTTTGTTGTTATTCAATTAACTATATAAGTATGTCGAGAAATGTCGAGTTTACAATTTATGAATTAAGTTTTAATTTTTTTTAAATTTTCTCATTCTAAATATCAGAACTATTCTTATTTCTTAATACTGTAATTGTTTTGTAATATTAACTTCTAACAATCTAAATATTGAGAAATAGATAATTAAGTTTTCATCAATTTTATTTTATATTTAAAATTTTTGTTGCAATACAATTTCTTAATGTTTGCATTGTATACGGTAAATGTAATTTCAATTTTTTCTGATATTTTTATTAATTTTTTTTCATACAAGTATCATAAAGCGCATAAAATTGAATAGATGCAATTACATCGTAAAAAATCTTATTTGAACTGTCCTTAAGTTCATTTACTTGATAGAAATTCACAAATCATATTTATTTAATTTTCGACGTTTAGTCAGAAAAGTATTTCTTTGTATTACCGGAAAGCCTTTATAATACATTTGTAATGCACATCAATTATTACCTAACATATTTTAATGAAGCCATTATTTGTATCTTACAACATTTATTTCATTGTTAGGGATAAATTTGAAAAATTTTAAATTACCTTTTTTGCACTCTCATTTAATGTATGTCTGATTTTAAGAATAAATTCTTTTGCTTTGTTTCTAATATCGTGCAAGTGTTCTTATTCCATTGTTATTTTTAAAACCATTTCTTACTCGAATTTTCATCTTAACCTTACATTGAATAATATTGATATAACAAAAAGAGAGTTTCTTACATATCGGCTCTCAAATATGTTAAGAAAACTAGTATTCTACTTTTGTTTATTTTTTTTTTCGAAAAAATGGAGTATACTCCTGGGTTTTTTTAATTATACTATTAGTTTTATGCAATCATTAATTATCCGCTATTCAAAAATAATAATTTCTAGTTTTATATTAATTAGGTATATTTATCCTGTCGTTAAAAAGTATTTCTATATTTATTTAAAATTCTATGAATCACCTTATTTTCTAAATTGCTTCAATGTCACTTTAGAATATAAAATTTTAAACAGTGACAATTTTATATTTTCAACTAAATAATTCTATTTTTATTAACCCATAACTTTTAAACAGTATATTTAAAAAATAATTAGAAATATTAGTGCCTTCTAGATATTAAATTGATTTTATTATTCATATTTGAAAGAAAAGTGTATATTTAACTTTATATAACTTGTGTTCACTAATATTTGTTTATTGTACTTTATTTATGACCAATTCAATTATACAAGACAAATATATTTTAAATGCATAGATTCTCTTTTATGATTAAAATCTGTGTTCTTAATCTACAATGTGTTCGTACGAGTAATATATTTTTAGAAAGATTACGTATATTTATTATACATAAAAATTAATTTTTGTAACTAATATCTTTCAGTGTTTTGCACTTAATTTATTTACGTTATTTATTAAGCTATTTTTCATAAGATATATTAGAGCAAAATATTATTAACTTTGATGTAAGGTAGATTTTTATTCGTAAAAGATTTTTTTAATATTTTGAAATATTTCAGAAATCTTTAATATCAGTCTAAAATTAGAATAAAGCCTTTGGAAGGGATATTTTATATTTATTCATTATTTTCGCCAAAAGTAGCATGTAATCTAGAAGTTACGGGATTATATTGCAAAATATTTGTTTTTAAATATTCATGCTAGACATGCATATTCATTGAATTATTAAACTTTAATTAAATGTAATGACATATTCATCTCAAAGTATTTTTCTATTTAACAGTGGTTCTGATGCATATAAAGAGAGCTAAGTTTTAATGAAAAAAGTATTTTTATGATTATTGAAGCATCCGTTTAAATATAAATATACAAAACGCGAGACTAGTTAATTTTATAATCTCATTATCTTTGAATAATTAATAAGTATTTTTAAAATAAATGCAATAAAATATGTGGCCCAATTCTTTTCACAAATTATTAATGTGTAATGATAATTATTTATACCTTTAAGCCTGGTCAATATGAAACAAAATAATATGTATACGTCCAGGTTACAATATGAATCCACATTATACGTAAGAATAACGAAATTATTTTTTGTCTGAAGGCTTGTTTCGCTTAAAATCGCTCGTTTTAAAATCGAAAATATGATATGAAATTCAAAGCTAAGTGTATAAAGTACCTATTCGTATAATTTTTATTTTTACTTAAATAATAATAAAATCATAATTGTGGTATAATTATTTCAATGTTAAAATGCTTAAATTAAAGTATCTTGATTTAAAGTATTTTACATCATATTTTTTTTTTTTTTTTTTTTTTCAAGATTTGATAATTAGAAACATTTAAAAGATTTGTTATTACACAACTCCCTTTCGGTATGACGACATTGCTCCATCATTATTTTTAACCTCTTGATTATGCCGCTATTTTATAATATGATCATAAAAATTAGCGCAAGTCCACTAGGGATAAGCGGGCGCGATTTAATTAAAATTCATCCTTAGTTTTTTTTTCCGCCGTAGTCAAACTATCAGTCATGGGAAATTTATAAATATTGATTTCTAATGGAATTATTCGAACTTGGGGCGCAATAAAATTTTCAATGTGCATAGTGCGTGAACGAAGTCGGCGCCGCTGCGAAGGAAAACCTCAACTCGCCGGATAATTTGAGCGTCATTTATTCAGCTCACATAATCTTGACTCTAATTTAGCAGTCGCCGCTGCATTTTTACTCACTTGACCGATGGAAATCAGGAAGCGGAGTTAACGAAGACGAAGAACAGACCAGTTGCCACTAACTAAGGCAAGAGATTCGGTTAATTTTTCAGCCGTCTTTTTCTCCCTCTCTCTCACTCTGGTGCGCTCGCTCGCGCGCCTTTAGTCCTGTGTAGTAGTAAGATGAGCCTTCGACTTGGCGAGATACGATCGACCTAAATGAATCGAGCGCACGTGTCCCTATACGCTTCTTTTCAGTGCATCGGCGAAGTCATTGCCGCATACATGATCGATGAAACTCGCCGCGTATAATATGATGCGAGCGAGTCCACGCGATAACAAGATCGTCTGGGCTCTCCTATTTATTACACTTATCGCCACTCTCGACTCATTATTTCAGCGAATTCGTAACCACTTCGCGCTAGCGAGCGATTTTTTCCCCCCCCAGCCCTCCTCTATTTGACGCACACGGCCGTCGATTAATTCGTAATTACTGCCTTTATCGAAATTCGTCTCTCTGTCGACTGGTATTTATAGCTTTTGTTAGTGCATCGGGCTCGGGATCGAAATTCATTTGCTCGTATTATAAGGTGCAGTATGAAACTTCTCAATTATGTTTGTAGCCGTTTTTTGTTTTAGACTTTCGGAAAACGAACGGTATATACCACTTCGTGGTAACTGTGCCTTAGCCTTACAGATATATAAACTTGATGTTACCGAGGCCTTAGAGAAAATAAAAAAAAAAACTAGTAACTATCGTACATTGCGCTATTTCCAAAGTTAAGTTACAACACGATCTCTTGGAAATACCAAATGGTCTCTCAGTTCTTTGTTTAAGCGTCATATCAGTACATCCAAGTTTGAGTTCGTGTCCAGTTACATTATCAGTATTTTCACATTTACTGCCTTTCATTTTATTTATTATAAAGCAGTGCTGCTATTTTCTCCCATTTTTTTTCTTCTTTTTTAATGATATAACATTTACAGAGACAATGCCATTTCAAAATAATGTATTGATATTAAGGCAATTTTTTTCTTACATTTATTGCACAACGCGTTATTTCCCCTTCCCTTCGGATAAAACAATTTATTTCAATTGTCATTATTTCTAAAATTTTTTTTTTTTTTTATTCCACTTGCACATTTGATATTATTAAAGCCGCTTATTTATACCGAAATCTCGCTTCCCAAATAGTGAGGTCACCGCGATAACAACGCACTTAAACGTCTTCTACTGCGCTATTGTTATATTATAAAAGCACTCTAAAATGGCCGTTTACTGATTGGTAAACTACTTCAATTATACTTCTTCCCTCTTTCAAACTATTATACGGCCCAGCAAAGATAGAGCAAAGAAATTCGGCCTTCTTAATCAAGTTTCGGGCAACGAGCGAATAAATGGAATATAGCAGTTGCAAATTTTATTACAAATTATTACTTGAAAAGAGACTTTTACTCCTTATTACCTACTGAACATCATTATTGAAAGAAATATCGCTTTAAATTAGGAGCTTCAATTTCATAAAACGAGCGAGCAGAAAAATATTATAATACTATGTTAAGTTAAAGGGGGACAAGAAAATACATTTCAGCTTCCTTCAATTCCAAAAGAATACAATCACTTATCATTGTTAATATTGAATAGAAATTTTTACTTTTGAAAAAAATATCCCAATATACTTATACCTTATAGACTATAAATTTATTGCATATTTTTTATTGTTTGATAAAGTAATATCTACTCAAATTGTACGTTCCTTGATTAATTTTCTTGCGCACGTGGTGGTGTAGTCACTTAAATATATGTATATTAAATATTATTTTGCTTTTTTTCGAAGCGAAAATTGTGTAAATTTTTAATCGTACGTACTTTTTTTATAAAAATGATCAATTATGTAAAATTTAAACTCACAAACTTTAAGAAATATTAATATTTTTTTATCGTCATTCATATGTTATTTCATTGTTAATTTATTCATAACATTAAAGTGAAATTAATGTTTTTATTAAATGTTAACCAAATGTTTTTGCTTATAGCATATATGCTTATTCTAAAAGCATATTTCATAAATAAATTGAAATTAGAATTTGTTTCTTCTTCTTCTTCTTCTTCTTTTATGGAATTATAAGCATTTATAATTTATAATTTGTTTCAAAAATAAAAATTAAAATATTTTATACTTCAAATTTTTTTTATCAGCCTTTACTATTCCTTATCTACGTTCGTATGTCAAACATTAATAGATATTACTATTAACTGAGTATTGATAAATAAAAATAAATCACAATTTCATTTATTCAATCATTCTTAATTTAGTTTTACATAACGCAAGTCTTTTATATATTAAATATTTGAGCTTCTGAATTAATATTCATATTTTGTTTTTTTTATTTAAAAATTCTCTCTCACAACATATATATATATATATATTAATCGTAATGTATTGCCAAGTCCTTGTATTAGTATATTTATATAAAATGTTTTATGAATTTCATATGTATATTTTATCTATATATTTTTAATGCATACATTGAGAAAAATAAATATGCATAATAATAGTATACGTGCATATATATATTTGAAAGCCAATAATAATAAATATAACGACGTTAATAATGATTTGTTCTTGTATAATGACTACTTATTATTAATTAAAATTTTATTCAACATTTGTGATATATAATGCACAAAAGATTAACCCATCAAATTCCTGCATGACCTGCATTTATGCTTTTCTGTTATTTGTAATTTTTCTATTTACTTAATTATTTCCTAATAGAAAACTTTTCTCGTTTGTTTCAGGTGAGTTAGAGCCGAAGCTTAGCATTACGATGTGCGTTGGCGTAGAAAATAGCGCACAATCACTTTATGCAGTATTAATTATTGGTGATGTTATTACAAAGTGAGATGCTATCTTACGTAGCAACAATGGTAACACTAATACAATTTATCAGACATAAACAAAATTTTTATATAATTTTATTTAATTATTTCATAATCGATTAATATATCTTGTTGCCTGAATTTTTTTTCAATTCATTCTTTTATCAAGTACTTTTTAATTATAGATATTTATTAAAAAAAAAAAAATATTTGCTAATTAGTACTACTGTGAAACATTTTTATTCAAAGAATATCTACCATACATAGAGCCTATTAATTATTTTATAATTAATTAAATATATTTAAGCGGAAATAAACATACGAAATTAAATAATTTAATATCTATTTCAAAATGCTTTTATCCATTATATACATTGAAAATTTTAACTCGAAATAAATTTTTTCATAAAATATCACACAGTAGATTCTAGACTCTCGAGAATTTAAATAGACTTTTAAACTACAAATAATATAGAAACTAGTAATCAAATAAATATCCCAAATTTTTTTATTATTTTAAATCATAATTTTGTATTTATATTTGATGTATATTTACATAACTGTAGCTTTTAAGAAAGAAAATATTTGGTAATATGATTCACTGAGTTCATTGATATTTCGTACATCAGATCTAGTTATGTGTAGTAAAATAAAATTTAGTAAAAGATACATAATAATGGTTCAAATTTACTTAAATAATTAACCGAAATAATTATAGCAGAATTTACGGATTTGTGTTGACAAAAATAGAATATCGAGTGAGATTTGTGATTCGATAAACTTTATATTACCTTCAACGGACGTTAAAATTTCTCCGTAATTTTACCATTTAAATTACATTTTTTAAAATTCAAAATAACGGAATGTTGAAATCTATACTATTGATATATATATATATATAATGTGATATTCAGATCAAATAATAATATTTAAAATCTTATTACTGCCTATTCGAAGCAAAAGAAAGACAAAATTGAAATAAATTTTGTAAGTTTACATATTAACATTTTATTGAATCTGTAAGCTGAATTGAATTATGTAAATAAAGTTCCAAATTCAATTTAATACATTATTTTAATATAGTCATTTTTAAGTAAATAGCAATTTCTTTTAGATTATATAAATCTTCTATATAAACTTCGAAATATTATATAATATTCATCGATAATTATGATAGTTATAAACAATTCCAAATACACGTGTAATTCTCATAATATTTGTTTACATATATCTAATAAATTCTTTACTACAGAGTACCTTTGGCAATGTATTAATTCAAAAATAAAACTAAAATTCACCTAATAATTATAATAGTAATATTTTAAAAGCAACACATTTATTAAATTAAATATTACATTAGAAATAGTTTATCGATGTCGTTGGAAAAAATTGCAAATACTTACGTTCTTTAGCTCTGCATTAATAGTTTCATTTATAATCAAAATATGTAATACATTTTTCTCAGGTAATAACGTACTAAATCGAGTCGATCGTTAAAAATTGCTGGTTTACCGTAGCTTTTCAGAAAATATAATGCGGTCAAATAAGGTTCGTATGCTTTTGGATCGATATTTTCTTAATTAGTTAGAAAGGTTCAATAAAGTTGTGATTGTTGGTGTCAAACTGTATCGTAATAAGTTTCTTTATACGTCGAAAAAGTTCACGTTATTGTATCTTTTAATTGACAAAATTCTCAATGCAATTATTGTTACATATCTTGGCTAATTTGTGATTTTTAAAATACCCTTTTAATATTGATTTCATTTGAAAATTTCCAATATTAAATCGTCTATATTTATAGTTGAATATTAGTGAACGGTTAGTATATTTTTAATAGGCAGTTAAATCACTAGTATTATACGCAAACAAATTTAATTTAAAAAATTCATTACCAAGCAAAACATAGATGTAAAAATATTTTATTTAATGCTTTCAAGTAATTGGTAAATTTTTTCTCTCCAATGTATAAAATATATATACCGAAGATTTTTAGAATGTCTAAGAAAGTCTGAATTATAAATGCCGTACAGAATAATATGAGAAGCTTGAAAAAGAATAATTTGGTATTTATAATAAATGTGCTATTCCTGACCTTATTAACGGGCTGATCAATAAAATAGTAATTCAGCCATCTGTTTGAGAGGAAAATAAAAAGTAGTATCTGATGTGAACATCGCATTAATATTACGGTAAAATAACTTTCTTTAATATAAGAAATTCTTATTTCAAGTAAAATATGGTATTACTTTATTTTAAAATTGATTAAAGACCGGTAATGGTGAATATTCACGAAAAATTACTCGATCCACACTACGCCAATAATTATGTTTTTTATGTTTTATGTTATCATTGGGCGTACTGTTTGGTAATGTAAATGAATCGTAATTATCGTAATGAAAAGAAAAATGAGTTCAACATGTTGTTTGAATACGACCGTCAACCCCAAAAAAAAAGAAATGAATAGCAGACTGCACTCGTTAATTTCATTTACATAATTATATAATAACTATATGTTAAATGCGCTTTAAAATACTAATTTCTTATTTTCAATGACAAAATAATATTATTAATTAACGTCAATTTTCAATTTTTGAAAATTGTATAATCAGCTGCTCGCCTGTTTGAACTATTTCATACAAAACTTTAACAATGATGATTAAATTAGAATATTTTACTCTAATATTATATTTAATTTATTGGCAATAACGAAATTTGATATATCACTACTACCTTATATTTAATGTGCCTATATTGTTATATTGTATTCGTACATTCCGTTCTAATGATATTCTCGATAAGAATTTCTACAATTCCGTTGAAAGATACGAAATGCCTTTTCGTGTTGATTTGTTCAACTGACCTCCAAAAAGTTTCTTATTCGAGGGAGAAAAGATCGTGACGTGTAGCTTTGTATATTGAGAGTAAAAACTTTCGTATATAGAAGCACACGATGTACTCATAGAATTGCCAGTTTGTAAAACTTTTGTCTCGATATAGGTTTGTATAATTTAACTTGGTGCGGAAACTTGCTCATATTTTCGTTATTTGCGTCACTGGCTACAAGTTAATCCCAACCTAGAATACGCTTTACGTAATATTTGAATATAATGGCTCTCGATGCTTTTAATGTATTTAACTCTGCACAATCTCCTTCCCTTCTATTTCTGGTCATTATAATCGTACAGACTTTCTTTGATTTATCGGACGTTGCTATTCGTCCATAACTGATAGCATTGAAAAGAGCACTACATTTACACAACTACACGCGCGCGTGCATATATATGTGTTTATATATATATATATATACACGCACATAGATACGCGCGCACACACACGCGCACACACACACTCATTATATGGCAAATATAATGTTTAAAAATTTAGGTGCCAATGCATAACTAATTGACAACTAATGAAGCATATACGTTCCAACATAACGTAGTAGCGAAGATAAAATGCAATCGATGTTAAATCGATATCACGGCAGGAGTCATTAATTAAGAATATGTATTGTATTGGCACAATACAATTAGTCGCTAAAATACGATTCGAACTTTAAAATACATAAAACAGTTTATCTCAACATTGACTGCATTACAAGCACGATAAAACTTTATTCATTGCCCACGATAAAACAATACCTTATATAATTTAATCAGTGCAATTAAAGATTGAAAAAGTGAAGGAACCTGCGTTTGAATAGAATTTTTTCTTACTTCGTGCATTTGTTGCGAATCTCGGAGCGTTTCCCCAGCTCCTTGCACATGTGCATTGCCATTCAGAGCGGGAAAACGTTTCCTCCGCTCTATGTGCAATCATTGTTCGGCCAACTCAATGAATTTCACTTTTTAATAGCTCGACGCGCTTCATGCCAAGCCGCTCCTAACTTTCTTATGTTGGCTCGATTATGCTGCTACCGATCGCCACTTGCCGTGTTCTAATCATTTATAGGCTCCCCGCCAACTTCTATGGGCTATTAGTTTATATTTTATACTCTGCCTTACTTTGCTTAAGACAAGAGTCACGCGGACAATAATTTAGTCTCAAATATTCCTTTCTATTCTTCTGGCGGCATTGCTGAAATTGCCATGACAATCTTTCGATCCAATAAATTAATAATTGAGTAATTGGAGCAGATTAGCCGTGAAACTATGAGCTGCTACCAGCGAATTTTTATAGTTTGAGAGCAAAGTTAGCAGAACATGTCTTAAAAGAAACTGCGAGGAGAAAATTATATATCAAAGATACTAGGACTTATAATTTACCGTTTTTCTGGCGTAAGAAGTTGCCTTTCAAATATATAAAAGAAAAAAAAAAAAGAAAAAAAAAAATCTTTCTTTAAATCCAGTCGACTGCTGCCTTCCTATCCAATTATCAGAAAAGTAGGAAATACACTGAGAAATCATAGGATCATATTTTAAAGAAATAGGGCAAAAATATAAGCTACCACTTTTAAGTAATATACCTTCTCTCTCTCTCTCTCTCGATTACTTTTTACTTAAAAATATTGCAGTTTTATGTAAATACATAGATCAAAATATGACGTCAAAAGTATTAATAACAAGTATAATTTGTGTGCAAATATCTGTATTATGGAGATGGTAAATAAATATTTGGTCCGCTTGTATTTCATTTCAAGCGGAATTTCGAAGAAATGGTAAAAACTCATTAAAATTAATAATTTAAAATTTTTGAAACATACATACTCGACATTACAGTGAGGCTTTTTAAAATGAAATTCGGCATTCATAAATCAATTGGCGTATGAAAAGTTTACTGTATTAAGAATAATTAGTATGGAAATATATAATTCGTATAATCAATAATAGATATCTAAATTATCTAGATCTGATAAAAATGAATGCGTAGATTTCAAAAAATTGAAAATTGTAGTTCGCTTTCAGGTTGAAGTTATATTTCACTTTCGATTGTTTGCAAGCGAAATCATTTTACGAACGAAATTTTATTTCACTAAAATTAATTAATTCCTCGTAATTCAAAAATTGATGTAAATAGAATTTTAAGTTGTAATATTGTAATTCTGTTTTCCTTGCATTCCATTACATTTACTGTTGAATTTTTAAATAGCTAAGAATAAAAATCAATTATCATCACGTGATAAATTTCCTCCGAAGACATTGATATATCAATATATTTATCTTTCAGTTAATTTATAGTTCATATATATATATATTTTTCAAAATACACGTATTTACATTATGTTATTGTCTTTTTTATTTATTATTTTTTAATTTTTTTTTTTTTTTTAACAAGAGAAATATACCTTCTTGCTCTAAACAATTTGCCGTGGTTCAACATCTCTTAAAATAAAAAAAATGTTCGCACCCAGATTTATTGTTATGCAATTATTATGAAAACAAACAAATCGTTTATTTAACATTACACAGTGTCGTGTCTTATGTAACTCTAGCAATAAATGCAAAAGCATAATAAAACGGTATTCTTTATTTAAGCTAAATAACTTCCTTTCATTATGACATTATGATGAACTAATGTTTTATCGAACCAATGAAACAATAATTAATTAGATCTTGGCCAGCTTAACTCATAATTTATCTTCTTATTTCACAACGACGATCGCAGCATTATATTCCTTTAATGCTCCATCTATTTTCATGCTCATCATATATACGACGCTACATGTTAATCGCCAAAGTCATATTAATTAAACTTTGTAGATACAGGTAATCTATTGCATTTTGGCGCATTTCCTATTGGTATTCGCCGATGTGACGCTAATTCTTAAAAATATAAAATGTCTATGTACAATACTTGACTTTATTGTAATTATAAAATTAATTGATATTATTTGCAGATATTGCGCAATGTGCATAAGTATTTGTTTTAATAGCATTACCAATTAATGTAATTAATGTGCCTTTATATGTTGATTATTGTTGTAAAAAAAATATTTATAACCTAGAAATGTTGCAAGGCGTTTGTTGTGTGCAAGAAGAGCACAAATAATATAAATAATTCTTTTGTTTCAAATGCCTTTTTAATATTGTCTAGAGTTAAAAATTATTATAAAATTGTAAAATTGTCTCTTCTATGTTGAAATGTTAGATTTTCGATATTGAGAATTTAAATTAGTGCAAATTATTGACTCTTTAATTAATAATTTAAAGATTGCTGTTCAATATAAAAAGAACTGCATGTAATACTGGATTTTTTTATTCGTATATACATTGTAAATCAAATCTTATGTTAAATAATATCGAGAAATTATTAAGACAGAGTAAATTTTATATCCAGTATCTAATAGTTTGCTCCTTCGTATGCAATTTAATTTATTAACTCGTATATTATAAATAGATGATAGTTGATTGTTGCTTCGTGAAATCTTTTTATGATTTATTGAATTATAAATCACGAGTGTTTATGTTTTATATATATATATGATCACCAGTTTGAAAAATTACGTAAATATTTGTGACAAATATGCTTTCTAATGGAGATTCTTACAAATCAATAGTCAAATACAAATAACGGTCTTAAATTACTAATACAAAAGATTTGGAACGTCATTCGGAAGAAGTATAATAAATGTTTAAATATAAGAGTGGAGGATTTCATTGATATTGAGCTACAGTATGATCCATCTTAATATTCTGCCTTAGAAAAAGCTCGATTACTGTAATATTACCTTATCGTCACGTACAAGCAATGTTATTTTTTTTTGCCCTCCCACTTTCATATTTGTGGTAGATTAAAAAATTTAATTCAACGGTTCAAAATATAGTCAGAAATAAGCTTGCGCGTATGTTGATAAAATAAAGAGAAAGTAATAATATTAATTCGAAATAACGAGCTGAATGTACATAAGCTATCGATAAATTCTTTGTTAGAATTAGGCATATTTTATTAATTGTATGAAATATTTTATTCCAACAATTTGAAAGATTGTGTGTAAAACAATAAGAAATATGTTAATACCCATTCAAATCATGCGCATTATCAATGAAATAATTTTGCAATTTTGAAATTGACTTTCGACTCGAACATCTATTTTTGAATAAACATCTAGAAAATTTTAAACTAAATAATTATACACTTGATTGTGTACGAGCTAACTTCAAATCTTCATATATTCGTTTAAATGTTTTTCTACATGGCACTACTTTTCTGCTTGGTGTGCGTTATTTTGAATTGAGTTTAATCGATTTTACATAAATATTTATATGTGTCTTCATATAATTTCAAATATTCTTCACAGAAATTATATAATAGCCACGTCAAAGTAATTCATTTATTCGTTAATATTTATTCATTTATTAATTGTTGTTTGTTTCTCAATTAATAATATTCAAATATAAATAAAGTGAGTTGTAAAGAGTACGAAATAACTAAAATTAATAGAAATAGCCTAAAATAGCAGTTGATCAGCTGCCGAAGTATAGTAATTAAAAAGAATTTTCCTCTTTACAAATCGGCGATTATATTATTCAGATTATTGGCAACAGTATTTACATTCTAAAGCCAAATAAATAAATGGAACAAAGGTTAATAAGAATTTCTCCCATTGCTCACATGGTTATAAATAAAACGATCTTTCAATTTTCCTTGCCTCTAACTATTCTAAATTTACTTAAACTCCAAAGAGTATAATCACAAGTCTTATAATATGACGTATATTAAATAATTTATTCAAATTCCAACGTCTTTTAATTATATTTTTTTCAATTAATATTCATATCCATATTTCATTATATTTAAATTTTTCTTATTACGATTCGCCGAGAAATACTTCACTGTATAGCCTTTAATATCTTATCAATACGATCCGTACATAACATTTATATTATTTCATCTTTAATATATTTGCAAGAATTTAATAATTCCGTTTATTAAAATTTAATGTCACATACAGATGATTTTCATATATGTTGGGAAAAAATGCTGCATATTTCATTTAAATGTAAGGATTATAATTTTTAAGGATTTTAAATACAAAGATTTGAAAATTGTAAGTGTAGTTGAAAAAAAATTTGTCAATAAAATATCATTTTAATTGTGTGTTAAAGTCAAGTGCGAGAGAAGCCCGATTGGATGAACTTGGCGAAAAATCGCCCCCGTCGTACATTAAGCCTTAAAACGAATTTTCTCTCCAACTTATCATTATTGTTTGCCTCAATTTTCCTTCGATACTTATTTCGGCTAGTTTAATGGAAGAATACGAAATTGCCAATGTCAGTGAGTTTTTATTAATGAGCCGTAGCGAGCGTGGAATTATAGTGTGCCGCGGATGCTTTACATATAATTTGCCATGAAATCTTAATTTTTTTTTACAATATGTAAACTTGTCCTGCTAACTTTAGAGACGACGGCAAGTAAGCGCCCGATGCACTAACTTTCTACGACCCCGATTTTCACTACACCAATCGTTGCTTCACTGTGATAATGTTGTGTGGCTTCGATTTAAAGAGCGAGGATTCTTTAGCTCGAGTATCGAAGTCTATAATCGACTGTTATAGTTTTCAGATTAATATTTTCCTTTTGCTAAGGAAAGAAACGGTTTTTGCGAAGGAAAGCCACCATCTTGGAATCTTTATGAGCTTTTTCGTTTATTTTGACTGTGACATAACCAACTGCAATAATAATCTGTGCTTTATAATTGTTGTAATGCGAAAATTTCAAGCAAGAGAAAGATAGCGGTAACGGCTGTTATTTAAAATAGCAACTTGCATTTATAGTTTCATTTCTGTTCACGTATCATTATTGTTTGATATTATTATTCTCGGTACGGTGCGGGCAAGTAGTTCAAAATGAATAATTGATGTATTACTCTATTCTTGAATTGTTTCTTTATGCTTTGGAGTATAACAATAGAAATATTACATGTTAACTGTATTGAATGGAAACGTTTTCAATGTAAAATTATGTTCAATTGCAATTAGGGTGCATTTATTCCACAGTGCTTGATAATGGGGTGTAATAATTAAAAATTTTTTTCCTCAACCAACAAACACAATCGCCATGCAGTTAATTTTATATGTATAAGGTCGGCTACATTTTGATGGGCATTACTGTTACAATCAACAATATGAACAAGAAAATGTTGCACAGATTTTGCAGAAAGATACCCTGCCATAAAAAGATTACGTCTTATAATGTCGGCAATGTTGATACGCCTGTTCGCTGTTTCATAATTTAACCGATAATTATATGCACAAAAGTCTGTTTTTAAGGCACTTCTATTTATATAATAGATTGCATGCATACTTATTGTGTCGCCATTTCTCGTTGAATTATCATTTTACTATAAATTGATTTTTTTTTGTATGGCGATGAATAATAATTGGTAATTTCATATTTATCATTATTTAAAAACACTTTGAGAGGAGAGTTGATACACGCTACGCGAATATTTGTAATACCTCTTGTTAATATTATTCTGTATAAATTTCACATCTTATTAGACTCTCTTGCGACTAATTAGCAAGCAAAATACAACAAGTCACTATTGATGGAAAGGATTGAAAAATTCTTACTCTTTTTTTGTGAAAATTCAGACGCTGTTTTCTTTGCAAATAACCAGTTAATAATTGCATAATGTTTATTCTTATCACACTGTATTTTAAGAATCACAATAAGACGAAGTGACTGCTACAAGAAATTTACTTTTTGATAAGGAATTTGGCTTCAAAAGTTACAAAAAAATTCACGTACATTGTTGCTAAAAATTCTGCTGGAATACGATATAATTAGAATACGTCAAAGAATAAGTAATTGGCAAAACTGATTAGTTAATATGATAAATATTATTGGTATCCTCAAACGTTTCTGATTTAAATTTATTGCCATATTAATAATTTATCATTCGATAATATTTAATATTTAGTAATTCATTTATCAGTACAATTTAAATAACACGAATCATATGAAAAATGAATTAAAATTAATATACATATATATATACGAATTGAAATTATAATCGTTGTAAATAATAAGTTGTAAAATAATATATTGATTTTTATTTTAGTTTTACTTGATTGTCGATACAAGCAAAACCTGTTTCACCAGACAAAAAAAATATCCATCTAATATTTAAAATGAAATATTATCAAAAATATTATACTACTTGGAGTTGAAAAATAAAAGTTATAAGAAATTGAATATCTTATTGGTGCGTTAAGTACATTCATAATTGGAATTAATAGAAAAGTACTCAAGTGATAATCTAATATTTGGCTAAACTTGAAATTCAATAAAATTTATTAATTTTTATGCATTCGGTATTTGTCAAGAGTTCTGATAATTTGCTCGTTCGTTGCGTAATTTTTTCTTTTTCATTTAGTTTGTATGAATATATTTGAATTATATGATGTTAAATGATTTGCAGAGTTTAATTGCTTAAACTAATATACGTTTCTTAAACTACGTAGATTTTTTTTTTAACTAAAATGACATACTTTGTTAAAATCGTAACTCTTAAAAAATATATTCAAAAGTATCAAAGGTCAAAAGTATATATTAATAATGTTTAATGTTTATGATCGGGATTATGAATAGGTGGAACATATAAAGATTTATCACTCATAATGTTCAAATCACAAGTTGGACAATTTTTTTATTATGTCATAGACATATTTAAGGCTATCAGTGCTTTTCACATTTGAATATCCTTTAAACCAAAATAACAGACAAGTTGACATGTAAATACACCTTGTTCGTGAGTATTACCTGTTTGTAAGTATAATTTTTTCAAATAAACTCTAGTGTTTTAATCATAATAATTTTTGTAGAAAACTAAAATCATTTATTTATCAATATTAAATAATACTTTTATAATACTTGCAAAAATTTTACTTAGATATTGTTTCTCCGATAAAATTAATGTAAACTATTAGCAGATTTATTTTAAAAAATATTGATTGTAATCAATTATCACAGCATATAATAACGATTTTAACAATTTTATTTTTATCTCAGTATATAGGTTGATTTGTTATATGATTTTTTAATTTCTTGAAATATATCACGTTCTAAATGTATACTACTAATTGCATATATATATTCTTATATATTTTTAAGATTTCAGTTCAATTTACCAAATTTGTTGGATAATTTTACACATTGTGATAAAAAGCTAAAACTATATATTAGAATACCGCTTATAATATTTATACTTTTTTATTAAATTGTAATATGAATAATTTGTTAATTGATTAAATGTTTAGTGTCAATCTTAACATTCTGTAAACAGTGCAGTTCGATATATGACAAAAGTATATATTATATATTGGCAAAATGAATGTACCTGGATTATACAAAATCTCAATTATTAAGCTTCACAAAATTGGAATTTTTTTATTAAACAAACGATTAGTTTGATTGTTAAGTGCATAAATGTATTCATATCATTTTAGTATTTTTTTTACTTAATACTTTTAATTTTGCTTTATTTCTTACTATTTAATGTTTATTAGGAATATTACATTAGTATAAGAAATAAAAATGGTTAACAGACTTGAAAAAAAAAAACAAAGCAATATTGTATATTGAATATGAATATATTTAACGTAAGATTTGAAAGTAACTTGAAATAATTATAAATTATTTGATGAATATATTCATTGTATTTTTGAGTGAATTATATTTATAATTGAATGTTAATGAAATATTATAAAATAACAAAATATATAAGTAATAAAAGTTTTTAGAAATTTTTTAATATTGTAATAGATATTTCAAAATTACAGAATTAAAAGGTCTAAGTTTTGTCAATTCGATGGTATTGCAATAAACTATTGACTTTTGCTGTCGTGAAAAATTGTAAAAGAATTTGGAATTCGCATTCTATATATATTAATATGTTTTTTGCAAATTTATATATTTTGACTATAATTCAATTAAAATTTATATTTCTATCATTAATAATTGACTTATTCAATCCATTTTGTTATCTGCAATTACACTTTCGTGCGTTTTTTTTTTTTCTAAAATTGTAACTGATATTTTAAAAGCTGCCCTGTGGAATTTATTATGCGTGTGTCTATTGTTATTTGAATGAAACATCTTTTACATAGTTTTTTATCTTTATTTTATACGTATTACAATTACTAAGGATGTAAATAAATTATAAATAAGTCAACAATATTATCTTGTTTTTTTTTATAATGAATTTAGGTTTTCAATGTGTTTTTCAAATTTATAATCATTTCTTAATTATACTCTTAATAATCAGAATACATTGCAGATTTTCTTTCAGAAAGTTCATTAAAAGAAGAAAGTATTAATGATGGCACTTTACATATGCAATCAAATATGTCTTTAGATCTAGTTATATTAACAGTTAAACTTTGAACAATTTAAAATCGATAGAAATACTATTTTTTAAACAAATTTTTTTCTATTAATATTTATTGTTTATAATAAGGCAATTATTTTATTAAATTTTATAGTTTTGTGTCAGTATCATCCTCACAAAAATATACGTAAGCAGCCTATTGTACGTTTTCTTTTAAAAATTTAATAATAAAAATATGTTTATAATTATTTATGTTAGGTTGGGCTAATTTCACTCGAGAGCGCATATTTTTATGTAAATATGAAAAAATCTATATAAATTTTTTTTATAATTTTTCAATTAATATGAAGTTTTATCTGTTAAAATGTTGACTAATGTGAGTAAAAAAGGAAATTGTAACTGAAAGAGAGTCGCAATTGTAGTCACTTCAAAAATAAACATGCAATAATGCTATTACCAGCAGTATCTTGGCCATTGAAACAACTTTATTTTGGCATGAAAAACTGTAGCTATTGAAGTTACAATTTTACTAAACTTATTTTCCAACTTTTTTGTCCATTTATATTGTATAATAAGTAAATTGAAGTTGAACATACGTTCGATTTTCTTAATCAAATTATTATTTACATTAACATTTAGTAGAATAAATATTCAAACTAAGCAAAAACAATTGCGTAAACAATTAATATTTGTGTTTAATCCAATAGCTTTGTATACATTATTGAAATCATAAATAAGATTATCAAAGTACGATATTTAAAAATGTTATAATTAGTAGTAAATTAGTGTAGAAGTATGATCTTTTAAATACGTTCTCGATGTTCAAAGTTGAAAACTTTTTATCAATTAACTCTCTATTAGAAATCAATATTTTTATAATAACTTTGTGGCATAGATTTCAGCACTCTAATGATCAACCAAACCGATTTCAAATATATTATATAAAATGCATATATAATATATTTAATGGCCCTCGCAATGTATACGATTAAATTGAAAATACAAAATTAAATCTATCGTTATAAAAAATACTTTTGTTTATGGTAATGATTTATGTAAAAGATGCCTGCAGCATACACTAATCGTAGAAATTTCCATTGCCTCGAGAGTTTATAAACACTATATAATTGATTTTCCATCTCGCACATCGACATTCATCCATAACATACAATCCCAAAGAGTAAATTGAGAATGACCATCGCACGTGTAAAAAATTAAAGAAAAAAGTGCATAAAATGTTTCATAAAAACTAGCGATTCGATGCTGCCAAAAAGCGTCACATAATATAAAGTCACTGACATATTCTTATTGCACACATCGATAAAATAAGACGAGGTGGTGGTGTAGCTGAATTACAGTCGAAATTATAATTCGTAGATACGCTCACGTGATTGGGCAAATCAAGTAAATTAAGTACATTAACGGAGCTCTTCTTGATTGATATAAGTGTAATTTAATAAGCACTGCTGATTTTTAAGGCAATGCAAAGAAAAATAATTGCACAATATGCGTGGATAACGAAGTATTATCTTGATTTGATGTGATGAAAGCTTACCGTACTTTCAGTTCTTACATTTATCGGTCGATTTAATAATGCGTAAGAGCTGCAGAAACATAACTCCGAGGCTCTGCATATGTAAGGGTTAAAGAATAAACCGATTTTTACAATAATTTGTAAATCTAATATGGCAGTGCAGAAAATATTCATTGAGTGCTGCTGAAGTACAATCGAAACTAGTTTTCTATCATTCGTATTATATTCCACGTATTACCAGAAACATTAAAAGACATTCGAAATAAATTATCTTTTATAACACCGATGACGGAAGTACTTATCTGCATATTCAGTTGCAATAGAAATATGCTTTGTAGCATATTCTGCTAAAAGGAAAAAATTGAATGAGAGTCGTGAGAATGAAATCGTTCGTAATCGTTTTAATTCGAAATCAATTAAGTTTTTCGCAATATTCTCATTACGATTGAGTTATTTCGTACATGCTTATTATCTCTTATTGTTGTTGTAAATATAATCCTTCAATTTAGAAAGATAAAATACTTGCAATTTAACATTAGGCTTGGCTCATTTTTACTTGGAGGATGAATTTTAATTCAAAAACAAAAGTTCATCCTCATATATATGGGAATACAATTTTTATCATAAATAATTTCTTTTCAAATTCTGGCTCGTTTTGGCTCGATTTGCAGAAAGAAGGAATAATTTAGAAAGAAAATCATCAGATCCAATCAACCAAACTCCCGACCGATTTTAGTCAAATATTATATGAAATGACTAGGACGATGTATTTTGTATATTTGGCTCCACGCTTAATGGCTCTATTATCTGTAGATGTCCCTTATCTATTATTTCCACATTCTCCATCCAATAGCAGTGCCCATTAAAGTAAAATGACCCGCAGAAGACAATCATTAATAAAAATCAACGGCATAAAATAATCAAGACGTGTTCAGCCTTAAAATTCAATGTGGCGTGAGATGCAATAAAAAATCCCATCAATTTGATTTACGTAACGCAGAAAACGGTATCTCGCGGAGCCGAGTAAATGCTCTTTGTGCCTGTCATTTGAATTTGCATGAGGAACGATGCCGCACCGGCTCTCGCTTCGTCACTTGCAATTCTCACACGAGTGTCAAATCGGGAATACCGAGGGAAGCACTCGCGCACTTACCTACGCACAATATCGCTCCGGAGCAATTGGACTAGGAGGAGGAGGAGGAGGAGGTGGGCTCTGCCGGGATCGAGGCTGCTCGCCCGATTTCTCGAATTCACGTATTTATTGCTCGCGAGTATTTATTCAAGCGGCTCTCTCGCCTTATTTATCGGCTCGGATTGACAGGCGCGCGCGCGCGAGGAAGAAAAAGTCGAGGAACAAAAGTGCGCGAGGGTCGGGCCCGGGTGCGCGGGGCACGGACTGCGTGTGCATGCGCGCGTGCGTGGGGGGGGGGCCGAGAGGGAGCAATGAAGATAGAGAGGAGAGAGAGATAAAGGAAAGCGCGAGCGCGATGCATGGCACGATTGGCTTCCTTTGCGTGAGAAGCACTTAGCGGTGGAAAAAGAGAAAAAGGCAGCGCCGAGGTGATTTGCGGTAAGCTAGAGGCTCGTAATTGCTTCGCCCGAGCCGCACTTTCACAAATAACAATCGCGCCCGTACTCCGGGCGTTATCCCGATCGAACCCTTCTCTTTCCCTCTCGCTTGCTCGCTGGACTCGCGGGCCTCACGATATCATTCGATGGCCGCAACAGTTCATCAATTGATAGCCGCGCGAGAGTGAAATTTTCGCCGCGCGTCCCAATGTATGTCGGACGATTTTCCCAGCCGACGCGCAGCAGTCATCGATTCTTCTCATTTTTCCCTTACGGCCGATAAATGATTGTCGAGAGGTGGACTGACGGTGAATCGCTCGCGCACCCCGCACGCGAATCACAGCGCGTGGGAGCGCAATGGGACCGAGGCACCGGTGGATAAGAACGCGACCGGTAGCGGTAATGACGAGCTAATCCATGTACAATTTGTTTAAATGCATAACACCTCTCGGCAAGTAGGCCGAGATCGCGCTTATTACAACAATGCATAGAGAGCGAGCAATCCCCATGCCCCTCCAACAATTGGCCGATCTTCGTGTTTTAATTAAAATCGGGAAAGGTTGCTGTACATCGCCCTCCTACGAAATTACGGAGCAAGGCGGACTTGTAACCTAAATTTACATCTCGGCAATTATAAAACTGTTAAAAAGTAATGGACGAAACAGTTCGCCTCGGCAGCAGCGCGTCGGTGAATCGATCTAATGGTTTTTCGCCCATAATGACTAGTGCGCAACCAAAGTCCACTTATTTCGTGGTGATTTAATGTTTGCTTGGAGCACTCGATCGCGTATAAATTACTCCTCCTCGTTGCTTATAATTCGTTAAACCGAGTGAAAAGTTATCGGAATGCAATATAAAGACATTAAGGAGTTGGACGTGTGATGCTAAAGCTATCGCGGCAATATAATCGCATGCGCGAATGCTTTCAATGAGCAGTCGTCGTGAGCTAATTGCAAATATTCGAAAGCAATACGATTGCCGTATATTCAGTCGCCTTTTCGAGCTGATCGATCGATAGATCGCGTCTTCGGCCGTGGCTGCGATTACCATGAAGTTTGCTGACGAAATAGCCAGCCTCGGAGATCCATTGGGAGTATCAGTGCAGCTCGTATGAAAAGTAGTGGAAACATCGACCGATGCTCGGCAAAATTATATCCATTGTTCCCTCGATATTCACATCAGGGGAGTTGAGTCTCTAATCGCCCGGTGAAATTACTCATTTCACTCGTTACAACCTAGGGATTTCGTGGAGTGCGAGTGGAGCACGATCGAAATGATTAAAAAAAAAAATCAGCGATCGTAGTAGTTTCTCCCATAGGATCTATCATAGGAAAAGCGAGGGAAACCTGAGTGAGTGGCGAGGTAAGTAGAGGGGGGAGTGAGGGGAGGGTAGGCGTCCGGCGTTGCGTATAATTGATTGTTGTTGTACATAGCGAGCTCTCTCGTGGATATGGGAGCCGCGGCGTCCGTATCAGGAGGTTCGATCTCCGGCCCCAACGGGAAGTCGTGTCATCCCCGGTGAAGGCAAACACGCGCGACTCTTGCGCTACTGTAATTTCGCAAGCGGCAATCGGTAACTATTAACCGTGGCGAGCATCTATTGTTTTTACTTTAATTTCGCGACCGCTGGTTGCGACGCCCGGGGGGACTCGACGCGTTTCGCTCGGAGAAAGCTCGCGATAAAACTTTGCGGCAAATTTATGCGAAGACATACGTGTTATTGAATCCCGACTCGACGTACCGAGCTTCCTATCATTTAGCGACTGTAAAGGGAGTTTCATTGTGTGAGTTTGTCGAATAAGTAGCAATTAACAGGATGTATATAAGGATCCTCTGGATTCGTGCGCTCGACGTTGTTTATTGACGCTGGCAGTTTACTGTCCATGCTGGTTTCAATAAATGAAAGCGTAGTGTTATTGAGGTCATTTCTTATTATTCATTCAAATGTATTCAGAAATTAATGTTGAATTCTGATTTTATAACTGGATACTCTGCCGAGAAACAATGAGTTTACCTCTTTTTATTGAGCTGCTAAAGGTCTTTCGCATTTTTACAAATTAAAATGTGTCCCGGCTTTATTTCACACATGTGGTAATCACTGGAATTTAACGTTTTATTAGAATTAACCTTAGCTCCATTATACCACGTATAATTATCAAAGAAGATCACCCTTGGGGCATTAAAATGGTGGCAAAATACTGTTAATTTTCCGTTATTATTAATAAATTCATTGTTCGTCTTCGTTCGCTCGCTCGCTCGTAGTTACTTACCTCGCAGTCACTTGAATAACTTATATGGAAAATTAGAAAAATTGCTTTAGCTTATCACCAAAGTAATGAAAAATAATCGCTAATTTCAGATGATAATTAAGAGAAACTTGAAACACTTGGCAAACACGTATACTTTAATATGCACACATATACTTTAGATCCATAATCAATGGCCAGTCGCTACAATTAGCTCTTAGTTTGACGAATATACTAATATTATACAATATATATATATATACAATATATAACTAATATATAAATTAAAAAATATACATATAATAAAGAATAGCAAATTATTTGATAAAAAAAAAAAAAAAAAAAAACAATTTAAATCTTTTTGTGTTTTCAGGATACCTACAATGCTCGTTTTATTTTTATTTCAAAGTTTTTCAGCTACCAGAGAATTTTTATCAATTACTATTGGCAATTGTACGCATTTAAAAAATTCATAATATATAGAAAACCTCTTCTTATTCGAAGTCACCTTTTTAACGTGAACGAGTTATCGTAATAATGCGCTTGCGTCATATTTCTCTCGATATCGAAGTTATCGCATAAATAACAAAAATTTATAAAGGAAGTATCCTATAATGCAGTAGTGGCACACACTATCAAATGAGAGTTTGTATTCTTCTCTGCTTACGATACTACAGTAAAAAAAAATTCGAGCAATACCAACTGTGGCAAACTAACGCTTGCAATAGTGATTCATAGCTTGCAAATCTTATCTATACAAACGGCCATATCAACCAAGACCGACACAAGAAGAGCTTTTTGAATTTTTCAACAATTATGAGAATTATTGTGCATTGAGGCGAGTCGTGCCTCTTTACCGAAAAAGCAACGAATTCATCGTAAAAAATCATTTTTTTTACTAAAACTGCACTATTACTTTACGTTTTCGTTATTTAATTGCGATGTGTAAAATAATCTTATCTTCTGTCTTGAAAATGTATATTAAATTAGTAGCAAATATATTTGATCGATTTATCTTTTTCAATTATATTTTGCAAAAATAAAAATCACTTTCAGGTTATTATTTACCATTATTTTCATTGCTGCGATGCGTCGAGTGAGTGTTGTGTAAATTATACAAAAAGGAGCTTCGTTTTAATTATTATAATTATCGTTTAATTATCGTGATGCATTTATTCTTTGTTCGTAGATAAATCATTCGTAAATTTAATCGATATTTAAGTTTTCGGTCTGTTTGAATTATTTTTTAAATTCAGTATCTAAATATGCTTACTTTCTGATAATAGTTTTCAAAGTAAACAAAGCAAACTTGAAATGAAACAAAAATATCTTGAAAATATATGTGCTGTAAGTAGGGAAAAGTAATCAGTCTCACATATCATACATCATCTATATTTACTGAAATTTCAAATATTTTAAATAAAGTTTATGAATTTATGTAAATTTAATCTCTACAGGATTGAATGTTTTTATTTCTTAATATTTCGTAAATTTAATTCGCTTAATTAAATGAATTTGTAGATATTGGTTTCGTTTATTCTTTCTTCCTTTTCCCACCTCGTCTTTCCTCGCTATTTCATAATATTAAGTAATTATCGAAATTTCCAATTACTGACAAATTACATTTACACGCTTTGCTTATTGTCCATGAATAATAATTATACAATTGCTTTTTATAGAAAATTACTTTATCGTAGAAAACTAAAGTTGCGCAAATTTTATAGAAATGTAACATTAATATTATAATTTAAAACTACACACGACGATATTAGTATTATGAAATACATTTTATTTAAGTTTATAATTCGAGTTAGTACATAAAGAGCATTCGTTGTATAAGTAATAGAAATAAATGAATATATATATATTCGTTATTATTATTTAGCCATTATAATAGATTTTGTCGAATTTATAAATTTTGCATATTACTTTACAATTATTATTTCTCTTCTATTTGTAATCAATGCTTACGTATAATAAAATCAATGAAATCTCAATTATTTGAGTATCCCTTATTTTTAAATATTATTTCAAAATATTTCGAAAACTAAGTAATCTCGTCGAGCATAAATAGATCAAATAAAGCATTTCTATTAATAATAATTAAGTTAATACTTAAGGTGATAAATATATTTACGATGACACTATTAGCCCACAAATTCAAGGTGAAGCTCATATTTAACTACTGTTTAGATAGTATTTTTATTTCTTTACCTCTCACTTTGCTCCACCCCTTTATCTCCCCCATTTTCGGCTGATGAATAAACAATGAAAAATATCAAACGGAAGAATCCCCGAGCAGTTCATTACGCAAACAAAGAGCGTCTTTAAAAGCGAAAGGGGAGGAAGGTACCGCGAGGCTCCGAAAATGTTTTTTTTTCGTAAGCTGCTCACGAGCGCGCGCGCACACACACGCACATGCGCGCATATACGTATATACTCGTATATGTATGGATATCACCATCACCTGGAAACTGCTGAATAAAACTAGAGCCGCAATGTCTCCTACTCGGTTGTAAATTCTCCCTTTCTTTTTGTTTCTTCTCTCTTTTTATTTATATTCGCTTCCAGGAGATTTAGGGTCTCCTCGTAGGACTCTTTGTTCGAATGATCCAACAGGGATTTTTCGATACTACCCAGCAGGAAACTAACTACCCTTACCCCCACTACTTGCAGACTCCTGCCACGAAAGCCAGGAAGTACGTATAATCTCTCTCACTCGTATTTACAGATGAAAGCCAGCGCTCTCAAGGTAACCAATTTGACTACTTTATTTATTATTATTATTTCTGCTTTGGAAAGTAAAGCAGCCGATAGCTAAAAACTTACGGATTTTCCAACGTAAGCGCCTTTTTATCGATAATATCCGAGAATATAATTCGCGCACCGTGTAAAAATACTTGTGTGTACGTGGTGGTATCTGAATGTGATTCTATTGATGTATGAATATTTCAGCGAATAAATGAACAATTTTTTTTTTTTTTACACTAGTGATGCATCGATGACTTTGTATGCAAGTATTCCAATACGCATGCTACACTTATATTATATATTTTCATTAATCTTTCATAGTATCGTGCAAAGCATTCCTTTCGAGAATTGTTTAAGAAATGATGTTGTCTGCAAATTAAAATTTCACGTGATAAAGATAAAGCGTTTATTTTAACATAACGTAACCCAATGCATTTAGGTGATGTGTGTGCGTCTGGCTGGCGAATATTGCGCAACAGTACGTAAGCCTAAATGTGAAACAAAATATTACTCACCGCAATTCGTTAAATATATGCACACTCGTGTCGGGAAAATTTAGTTTTCAACACTGACATCGGACAATTCATCGAGCAAATATTGCTCATCGACTCTTTATGTGTGTATATACGTAGAATAATGTGGGAACGCTGCCGTGACGAAGATGAAGCACGCAAAACATTATGCTCCGCTGCGAATGCGTATTTATTATTTCTACGTAAGTGATTCTCCCGAGCGTTTCTGTCTCACAAAGTTGATGATAAGGTCAGCAAATGAAGCGGAAGTATCGATCGAGTCTTCGATGAAGGCAGGGCTCAGAAATGATATTTCATTGAATTGTATACGCGGCGAGAAGAGATTCCGCTGACAAAGAAGACACGAGCGATTGGAAATAAGAGTGACTAGGATTTATTTGCGTCGGTGAATTTTCGTGAATGATAGACCGGCGGCCTTTCACACAAAGCAAACATATTTCCAGGGCCCTTCCTTCTCTCCATCCTTTGACGCTCAAATAACGAACGTATGTCAAGCATTTTATTCTCGCTCGTACGAAAAATTCAGAGGCATTTCACAATATAGCTGGGATTCACGTTAATTGTGAAATCAATGTTTAATGTACTTACGAATTTGTTAGGAGGGAAGTGTTGAAAATTTCACAAAGATATGCTCGACCGAGACTATACGCTATCAATAATAGTAATACACAAACGTTATTTTTAATTGCCATATGGTATTTCTGAATGCATCATCCTTCGTTGACGAAATGCTGCTGCAAAAGTCTCGATTATTCGTCTGTCGAAAATGATTGTGAGGATTGCACCTCCAGTTGTTACAATAATTTACGTGTAACTTGGCTTTGGTCATGATACTTTAAGCAATGATAATGCGAGCTGAAAAAATCAATTGCAAAATTAGCGTCGATCGTAGAGTAATGTTTAATGTAACATTGGTCTTTCATTAAAGCCGAGTATGAAGAAACATCATTTCATATAGAACTAAATGATTGGAATGGATTTTAATTGGAATTTTAAACCGAGTGGTATTTACATAATTCGACATTACATTAAAAGTTAATTATATCAAATGTCTCTTTTCTTATAATAATAGCTTTAGAGAAAAGGTTAGCAAACGTTAAGCTTTAAAGTAGTATTTGAACATATTTTAATGCATTGAAAAATGCATCGATGTAGCTATGTACTTTATCTAATAAATGCTAAAATATCTATGAATCACTTGAAATTATCTAAAACTCAAGGTCAAGCTAAATTCTAATTGTAGATCTATAACGATAATATAGATAATAATATAATTTACTAATAATAACAGCGTCAATGATAATTGGTATTATTATTGTAGGTATAAAGCAACGATTTTATTATTAACTATTCCTTCATCACGCAAGATATTCTATAATCGAATAATAACGTCATTTAAAAAAAATGCAGTAATAATCAGTTGAGTTGCAAATAATTAAATTATGGACTAAGAGCATTAAAAAATATATAGCGGCTAATTGCTTTAGCGCTCTTTATTTATACTCCATTGCAAATTGTGTACTAATTTTTGTACTGTTGTGTAGACTTTTTTTTCTAATTTGACAAATTAGAATGCCATTTTTCAGTTCAAATACGAACTTTTATTGGTATTTTGCATTTCATTTAAGACATCATTCAAGAAACACATTCGTTAAAGACAAAATCTTATTCCTCCTAATTCGTTTTTATCATTTTTATTATCCAAGCCTCGCCTTTATTAATAGATAATCTGCTTGGGGCAATTAAATTTTTGACGCTAATTAAATATTAATTTCAGAAAACAGAGATTTACTTTATTCTTCTTGTATTAGAATTGCTGTCACTGCATTTTAAGTTAAAAAAAAAAAAAAATAGCAACGCTTAGTCAAATATTAATAAAATATTAATAAAATATACAGTATAAATACATACTTTACACAATGAAAAAAGTAAAAAAAAAAAAAAGAAAACATTGAAAAGCTAGGTGACAGCTGTTACGTGAATTTGAATTTTTCACTCGTCTATGAATAAAATCTATCATAGAGACCGCCTTAATTGTAAAATTGAAATGTTCCATCGAGTATTTTCAAGTTTCCCAGGCGCACAATAGATTCTTAATCCATTGGTTAATACTCCACGTGCTCCGATAAGAATCGTGGATATCGTTCGCAATGTCATTTTCCCGTGAAGTAAGCACAGGGATGGGGAAGGAGTGTGGCCCTAGAATCCCGAAATTCAAGCGGAACGAAGCGAAGGCCATTGCTCCCTCTGATATTTGGGTCATAGTGTTCAACTCGGGCAGGGACAAAGGGTAGGTGAGTTTATTTCGCGTGTTGTAGTCATTAAATGTGATTATCGATCGTAGTAGGACGACTCTTTGTTTGAGTTGAAACAAGGGGAGAGCGAGTCGACCACATCCATAGCCAATGCACAAAGGTTGAATCGGCCATTCATAATTGCTTTCGGATTTTCCAAATAATTCTCCCACTCCAGTCACTTTGTTGCCTCTCGCTCGCTGTTGATAATTCCAATAAATGTGTTTTTAAACTAATTTGTTAATATTAGCCGTGACGTTCGTTTGCGCATTGGATTGAATAATTTGCAATAAAGCATATCAAGTGTGTTATTTGAAAATGTGCCTGCGATATGATATTAATGCGATTTGAAAACAAAAAAAAAGAAATCTTTCTTTTTTCAACAGTTTAATAAATAAATTATAAGAGGAGAAAGTTTTTTTATGAGCGTTAAGTGCGATAGATAATGTAGTTTTAATGTACATGGCAATATAATGCAATCGTTCATTTCATTGCGATAGTATTATATTCTCTTCTTTTTAGTCAGCTTGCAATAAATATTTTTATCAAAGCTCTTTAAAAGTAAGAGAAAAAAAAAAGAAAAAAAGAAAATAAAGACAAAAACACGTACATATAATTTTTTTAAAAAATTTTTTCCTACTTTAATCATCAACAGATTACCGAAAATGAATCATTATAACATTTATAATGCTTTTCATTTTAGTAATAAATTTTTTTTTTTAATAATACCTCATATCTATTCGGAATATATATATATATATGCTCGGATAAGATAAGATAGAAAGAAAAAAAGTAGAAAATACAATTTGATAGTAATGTATACTTAAAACTACAGGCGCCTATGGAATAGAGAGTAGGGGGAATAAGCTAGAAGAGGAGAGTATTGGGCCGATTACTTGGCAGGGGGAGGGAAGGAAAAATTCCCTTAATAAAAAGTCAATTATTAATCTTAGGCTTGAGCATTGGAATGGAATTGAATTGAATGCCCCAATTTGAATCGTGAACGAATATATCCATTGCGATTACTTTATCGGAGCGCTTATTTTCAGCAATTAGTAAATCTATTGCGTGCTGTAGATTTATGGGAGGGCAGATAATGCGCACATCAACGTTGATTCACTTGGGAATGAGACACTATCGGCCATTCAAATCGATTTCTTCGCGGAACGCTTATTAGTTGGCCGGTTCGCCAGTAGAAATGCCGCTGCTATAATGCGTGCTCTCATTGTCCTTATCCGGCTAAAGGTTGAATAATCTAGGCGCACAATTAAATTATTCGATGCGTGCACATGATCGCGCATTAGTAAAAAGCTGACGAAAGCCGCTTCCGCGTTGCATCAGTCGCTCGATAAGTTTTATCATCTTATTGTTGCCTTGTGACGCCTGTCCCGCTTTTGCACCCTTAAGATTTCAATGTTTCTAAAAAGCATCGCACGAATTCACACACACGGACAAAGGTCTTTCCTCGTTTCTCTCTTTGTTTTCTGTCCGATTATCGTGGATTCCGATAATGCAGAGCGCACGGGGAAAATGGCTACAATTTTTTGTGCTTTGCTGCCGACACCTCAACTCCTTAGCCTCGCCCAAAAGCCCAATTAGCATAAGTGCACGTGGACAGAAGGATTTCTCGACTTCTCCCCCTCGAAGGAGAGAAATATCAGCCTTCTTTGCGAGGAGGACCCACAAAACCAGTCGTCACCCTTCCGGAGTCCCTACTTTTTCTTCCCAATAGCAACTCGAACCTCCACCAGAGCCCTCGGATTCGCCTATCCAGCAAGTCCAGGCCAGCTGGGCCTCTGACATTCTTCGTAACTCTTGGTTATTACTCCAGTTCCTGTTTACTCCCTGTGCTCCCCCCCCCCACATTTCGTCTTCTCCTCGCCTTGGCTCACACATTGTTCCTCGTTTTTTCCTTCGTAGGCTTCCTCTTCTTCTTCTTCTTCTTCGTCTTCTTCGTCTTCGTCTGACGCGCTTGCTTTGCACGCACAACTTGTGTACTGCCTCCTTGATCCTGACCAATGCCACAACAGTAAAACACCTCTATAATCCTGACAATATTCGAGCTCCCAGAATAATTACAGAATGCGTCGAGAAATCTGTTTTCGCAGATGAAAAGACCGCTGACGTTTATCATCCATGGCTTTTTCGTGTACAATCGTTTCTTTAAGAAGCATTGTTTGATTTGGGCTCCGCTTATAAAGAAAACTGGAAAACTTGTAATGGAAATGCTTTGGTGCGCCCTTAATACCTGTGATATTTTCTATCTATTCTCAACGAAATATTCCAACTATTGAGCATTACTATGTACCGATCCTTAATTTTTACGATTTTCGGATGTTCAGTTTTATAAAAGCAGGGAAAGTCATAAAAGTCCAGTTTTTTTTTTTTTCATTCAAACTGAAAAATACAATATATGTATATATATATTACTTATTCCTAGGCATTATTTATACAAAGATTAGATGTACGAGATGAAAAAATAAAAATTTCTAATAACTAGCGTTTAAAATTATCGAGTCTACATAAAAATTTCCTTTCCATTTATAATAATACCTACTTTAATTTTAACTTTTGCTTTACTTTTACACACCTACGAGTATTATCCTATAAACTATATGAATTAATTTAACCAGATGTCCTCGTTTTATTATATAAAAAAAATTCGGGCAATAATAGGATGTGCTTAAAGCATTAATTTTTATAGATTGAAAAGAAATCGTAGACTCACGGCATTTGGATTTAGAGATTTAGACAGAATTTAGAACAGAAATGTTAATTAATTTTAATGGATATAGGTCTTATCAATGGAATAATAAAATATGTGGTATATATTTATTATTTTTCGAGTTGCATTAATTGATACGATATTTTGATGAAACATAAGCAACGTTTATAACGAAATAGAAGATGTAATTCTTCGTCAAAATAATATTACGCAATTCACATATTTCAATTTTAACAATACCTTTGCTACTTTTCAACATATATATATATATATATATATATATATATATATATATATACTAAATTATTCAACATTTAAATAATACACTCAAGAGAGAATTTACAAGTATTTTTAAAAGCCATATTTATAAAAATAGAAAAAATTATTTTATATTTTTCTTTTTCAAAATAATCTCCCACGTATTGTATATATAAAAGTATGTTCCAATAGTTTCCAATTTTATAGAACTACATATTACAAACAAAGAGAATATACTACTACAACGAATAAGATATAGGGTACACAATTATGTATTTCATTATAAATAATTATATCTGTCTATTCGTGTCATTACATATTTAATTACTAAAATTCAAAATATTATACTTACGCTCACGCGCATACACATTTTTTATTTATCGTGATTTTTCGTATTAAAAAGAGATACAATATTATATGAATATTTTTATATTGAATAATTGCGTGGGAAAAATATAAATAAATTTAGTTCTATATAAGAAATGTTTACAATTCTAATATCATAACACATTATAAAAATAATCCGCCATATAATGCATTACGCTGTTTTAATAATTTGATTGGAAATCAATCAAATGTTCAAAAATCTTATGTTTACTCACCAATATAAAAAAAATCAGTACATCAATAAAAAAAATAAAAAACCTAAAAGTCTAGCTCTGTTTATATATTGAAAATTCTCGTAAATTATGTTTCACTCTATATTTCAACCAATATTAATGTGGTCATTACCTATTATTATTTATTTATGTGTAATTCACTATTTTTATATAGATTTATAATTAATGATTTATAATAGAGATTTATAATTGATTAGTTTTGAGAAGATATTTCAAATTGTATATTGTTTAAGTAAACATTTTAATTAGTAGAATTAGTAAAGTAAAGAAGTATTGAATAAATTGTTTTTATAAAATTTTTATTAATAAGTAAAGTAAATTTTTATTCATTACTTGTTTTTTTTTTTATGGTAAACTAATTTAATTTAATTGAATGAATACACAATTGAAGCAAAATAAAATTAGCTTCTGAATATTGAATGTCATAATTCGAGATAATTAACAAGAAATAGCTTACACAATACTCCAGTCGACTTGAACTTTAATTTACTTTTTTCCTACGCCTCAACATTAACGAAACGAAAGTGCTACATTGCGTAGAATGAATATACATTGTGTGCTTGGCCGAGCATCTGTAAAGTTTATTGAAATTCTCGTATCGGATATTGTATGTACCATTGCATCGATTTTTATTACGAGATCCATATGGTGATAAAAGCAGTTTTGTAGCTTGAACATCTGCCGAAAAATGAAAACCGAAGTCGCGAGCGTAAATCGGAAAACGTCCGCTTCCACGTTTGATTTGTGAGCGGCGAAAAAAAATAATAAATTGCCCACAATCTCGTTCCTCAAAACCATAAAGACGGAAGGTTACATGGCAAAAATGCGCTCCACGAAGACGCACGCATGCGCCTCAGATTTCTTTTGTAACTCTATAGACCTACGGCATACCATTTCTTTCGCACCCTGGCGCCTTCCACTTAGCAAGCTAGCCGACTATCGTCCTCGGATGCTGCCTTGATAACTATAAAGCTCAGTCTTTCCTTTGCCTCTCTCTCTCTCTCTCTCCATCTCCCCTCCCCACCCCTCCCCGCCGTTGCCGGGAGGAGGGATTTTCTTTGTACTTTGATCACTTATAAGGGAAGTGCCGCCGTACCTTTGAGACGCAGACTTTGACTGGGATTTCCGTTTTTAGTTGAAACCAAGGATAAAATTCACTATCTGCTCTTGTATCTAATAGTCTTTGCTTTCTCAGAAAACAGTAATTCCAGTTTATTTTTCACAATATAGTTTTTATTGAAAATTGATGGCCGAATATCTAATTTCCTCGAGTATAAATTATCTAACAAAGATAAATACAATGAAAATTAAGTGTTAGATTTTCACACGATTGCCGTGAAAAAATTTACTTTAAATATGATTACGCTTACGTAGCTGCAAGATGGCCGATTTTTTAGACACATTAAGTTAAAGGTATTGGCATTTTTAATATTTTCCTTTATTAAAATAATCATAAATGCTATTCGGTAAATTGCTATACGAATTATAAGGACGATTATCTGGGAGTAATGATTTTATGAACCAAATTACGATTAAGTTTAAAAGAAAAAAAAAAAATACCAAATACAATAATATCCTCGATCTATTACATGTCTTTAAAGTGTTAATTCTCAAATAAGCCAAAGCTATTCAATTAAAAACTGGCTTCTTTAAAATGTCTTTCGTAACTTTTAACAAAGGAGGGAGAAGTGACGCGTATTTGTTGAAAATTATTACGAGAAATAGGAAAAACTTGATCGCATAAACTGCACAAAATATCATTGTACGTTAAGCCGAAGAAACATATCACATGATTTGTACTTTGATTACACACCGTGCATTTCTCCGCATCCAAATAGAAAGAATAAGAGAAGGACAAGAGTGAGATGACAAAGAATTCGGTCCTCCTTTGTTGAAAACGTGGCGAATGTTCGTAAGAATTCTAGGATGAAGAAGGGAGGAAAAGGAGTTCCTTCGCCGTCAGACAAGAGAGGAGGAAAAATACTGACGTGAGGAAAGAAAAGAAGTAATATCGCGGACAAAGCATAAGTTGGATTCGGTACAGTCAATTTAGCGGAAGAAATGACTTTTCCAACGTGACAGCTTCCAACACCAGATGCTTATGGGATGTCCCAGAGTTCTGTTATCTATATGTGTGCACACATTTCTCCACTTTACACCTCCTCCTCCCATGGAAATGACATAATTTTCTCTCTCTCTCTCTCTCTCTCCCTCCCTCTCCGCCGCTCTCTCCACCCATCTATCTATCTATCTATCTATCTCTATCAATAAATCAGTCAATATATCTATCTATCTGTCTGTCTATCTATCTTTCTATCTATATCTATCTATTTATTTTCTCGTTTTTGCTTTGTACTTTATCATGGCACTTTATATCTTCTATGCAGAGCGATGAATATACGGACCTTATACTTTTAAATATTGCAATGGGAAATATAAGCAATTTATTTAATACTGGAGAGAAAAATACAGCTATTCAAGATGAAAAATATCTTATCATTCTCCGCGGAAATAAAGATTATAGTACTTTCTGTAATATTGAAATTTAGATCGTTAAATAATATTATTGATCGTCCTATTATATAAATATTCATAATCTCTTGCAATACAATTATATTTTGAGTTTTATTATTAAAATTCCGACTGATTTTTTAAGAACTTAATTTATAATCTCGTACAAGATACTTTCAGTTCTTTCTTCGTATATCTTTCAAAGTAATATGTTGGAGATAAAGTTCAGCAAAATTGGTCATAAATTGTTCAATATCAGCTTAAAGCATTTATCTACCTACTTAATGATATTCAAAGATTATGATGTCATTTTTTTTAAAGAAAAACAATTCCATTTCAAAGAATAAATTTATCATAAAACACTTAAAAATTTTGCTTCAAAACTCATTTATCAACTCCTTCTAACATTTACAATTAAAAGATTCATTTTTAAATTATATAATTATAAGCAACAATTTAATAAAAGAAAAAAAAAATTCATTATAACAAAATGATTACTTATTTTTAATTTCAGCAATACGAATATTAAGTCAAATAAAGTTGCAATATATATTAAAAATAATAATTACTAAACAGACGAACAAGAAAATTCAAAATTTTGCATACTTATCGATATAGTAATTTATATCAGTTTTTTATATTTCTATATGTAGAAAAGTGTTAAAAAGCATTAGAAAATTGAAGTACTTATTTATGCGTTCTTAGTTCTACAATTTATTACATTTGGATCGTTAAAAAGTTTGTACATTATCCAATTTTTGGTAAAATTTTTGTTATAAAAAAGGACTATGGTTACTTAAGAAATTAATATTTATATATTAATTATATATAAATTCAATTAATACTTCAGAAATGATATATTATTGATAAGTAATGTTAATTTATCATAATATATTATTAAAAATAAAATAATAATCAGATAATTATAAAATAAATTTATTTACCTTTGCAATGCAGCACACATGCCATTCACAAGACTCATTTCTTTTAAATAATTTGATCCTTTAGTAGTTTACATATCGTCTATCCTGGCATAGTTTGTCTAAAATTTCGTACTTTTGTATGTAGCCTGAGTTTTTATTCTAAAATTATAGTTATTTAAGCAAATATAAATATCATGAGCTACGGTTCATTCATTTATGTGTAATTTTTGCAAACAGTATAGGAAATCCAATTCGTATTTACGCAAATCCCATTTTAAATAGAGACAAAATATTTTTTGCTATAATAACTTGACGGTAAACTTTTAGAATTATTATATTAAAAAACCTTATTTTAAAAACTTTTTATTAACTCTTTTAAAACTTACGTGCGTAAATAATTCTAATAATTTATTATTCTTTCTCACGAAATATTATCAAAATTGCTTGTCATACTCGGTATTAACAATCATCATACTAGGTATTAAAATTTCAATACAAATGAAATAGAAATGTTATTTAAAATGAGGATAATCTTTATGCTGATTAAAACTTAAAGAATCCAAAACTACCTAGGAATATTTAACAATTCATGTAATAAAATTTAAGTCTCTTGAATAAATAAATCACTAAAACAATATTGAGATGATTCTTAAACAAAAATTAACAAAATCTAATTGCTTACACTTTTACATTAATGAAAATTAATTTTTTATGCGACAATGAATATAATTAGCAATAACATTTCAAACTTTACATTATTGGACATTATTAATAATGTCATTTTAGAGAATAGTAACGAACGACAAGTTTTTCGATAAGTGGCTTATCGCACATTTGATTGTTTTCCTATTCAATATAACTTATTTATTTAATATGTCTTAATAGGACTTATTCATCCAGATCCAATATAATGCATATAATACAACTGTATGTGAAAATTTTCGGGCCAGAATTTTCATTGTATCCTATAAGCACGCGAAGCTCGAAGAAAAGCACAATCGATGTTCCCCACATTAGATGACATCAACATAATTACTTTAATATTATCATAACATTGCTTCCAGTCAAATGCCAAACTTCGATTACCCGAGAAATAACAGATCAATATCCACAACTCATTAAATTCATTACTCCGAACATGCTGAGAACATACACTGCCGTCCTGAAACTTGCAATCCAGCCCAACGGACACTCCTCACGATCGTCCGTAGGGTCTGTCAAATGCAAATGCATGTACAATCGGTATCTCGCGCATGCTTATACGTCACACTAGACACTCGACGTCACGAAGGTCATGCAAGAGTGTCCGTCAACAAAGAGCATGATGCAAGATCATCGAAAATTTGCGCGAAACCTCTCATACTCTCGCACACCTACTTTTTCTGATTAACCCCTTGACACGGCTCGTGTTCAGTTGGTTTATCGGCGTCGAGCGCTACGTTACATCAGGAGTCGTTAGATGGAGAACAATCGGCCGACTTATCTGAAACAAAGTTCATTTTCCGTGCATCAAAGGAAAGAGAGGGAGAGAGGGCGCGATAGCGATGAAGGAGGGGGGGGGGGGGGGGGGGGGGGGGGGGGGGGGGATTGGGATGGAAAGAGCGCGTGTGTGCGTGCGTGCGTGCGTGTGCTTGCGGGCGAGTGAGCGAGAGGCTGATGAATGTATGGCGACGACGAGCGGTTGAAGTGAGCTGCGAAGGACGGCAACAGCACGAGTCGCGCGAGGAAAAGTGCATTGTGCTCCTCGAGCCCGAGGTCTTCCCAGATTAGTGTCAATGCGAGTCGACGAGAGCCTTTGTGCGTGTTGCGTTTGTAGCCGTAAATGTGTACGTAGAGTATATCTGCATTGTTCCCGAGTGCTCGAGTCAACGACCAATTCTATTTACTTTCCTTCTCTCTCTCTCTCTCCCTCTCTCTCTCGTCGTCGTCGTCGTCGTCGTCGTCGTCGTCGTGGTGGTGGTGCTCTTCCTCTCTTTCTAACCTTATTTTTACATGCGCTCAATATTAATCTTTAAATTTTCTCTTCAACTTTAAAATCGCGTGTAAATATAGATTTCGAGTCACTGGATTTTGACACACGTGAGAGCGTAATATAATGAGTTGAAATATGTTGAAAATTCTCGTTTGCGGTGCGCGATTCGTGTAATTAGCGATTCAAAGAATTGCTCGATGTTACAATATATCATTTAACTGGGAGGATATGTTATCGCGAGGAAATAAATCTAGCGCCTAAACAATTTAAACTTAGTTAAATGTATTCCCAGAAGGAGCGAAATTACAAATGAAATAAAGGATGAAAATAATTAAGATTAAATGAGATGTTCCTTAATATTGGTAATGATAGTGGCGCAATAAATATAATAAATACTTGCAAGGGTTTGAGTAAAATTGCATTTCTTTCAAATATAATTGGTGAACTATTTCCATGATAAAAATAATATTCTGTGATTCTGCATAGACGGAGAGCAATGCTGCAATTAGTAAGAAATAATTTTATAATTCTGTTATAGCTGAAATGAAAGAGCGGCAGAGCAACAATTTTTAAATGTATACAAAATATATCTAATTAAATTGTAAAGTACAGTTTTTGAAATAACTATGACATTTGTTCAAGAACTCACTTACAAGATGAGTCGATGAAATCTGAATAAAAGATAGAAAATTATGTAAGTATTTGTTCAATAAATTACACAAGACCTCTTTAAATGTAAATTAATGCAAAAAACAAAGGTTCGCATCATCAATTAAAGCGTGCATAATTACTTACAGGCAGTACTTTGATATCGATGATGGCAGTAAGATCTTTGAAAGAATTTCAATTTAAATCTGAGACAAAATTTATTCTTATCGTTCGAAAGTAAGAATGCTTGAGTGCATTTTGGTGTTGAGAAAAGATTTAAGCACGTGACTAAAAATAAAAACATAGACCAACGGTAGTCCACGGATAATCCCATAAAAATGTTATGAAATATTTATTATGACTTGATAAATATGTATTTGATAAAATAATGAATGCCCAATTGGATCAGACTATCAGATTACAAGTAGTTTGTAAGCAAAATTTTCACTATACTTTTAGAATTGATGAGTTAATGCCTCCTACGGCATTATTACGTAGAGAAAGAAATATTGCCAAGCTATCCAAATAATTTAGTACTCTCGAAATAACTTGAGAAACTTACCTTATTAAGCCGAATTATTAATGCTACGACGAACTTATTTGTTAAGGTGATTTGAGTAATTAATAAAGAAAAAAAATTGTACTTTAACGACACATAATATTTAATTTTATAGCTTCTTCCAGGTGTCGCAATGTATTTGGAATATTAATTACCAATCGAGAATAAATTTATATTTTACATCCACAGTCTTTATCTACTTCGTAGCCTATAATACCGCTCCTCACTAAAAACAAAAACAAAAACAAAAAAACATCATACAAGTCGACGCTGATAATAATTTAATCTCGCAAAACAGTAGTAAACACGATGTCTTATCGATAAACAGCATATCAGTATTGTATTTTTTGCATTGGAAATAAAAAAATGCTTTCGTGACTACAAAGTTATTTTTCATTTGATTTCTTATTGTTAGTTGCATGTGTTTGCTTTGAAATAATGTGAAAAATGACTAGCGACAAATACTTCAACACTTTAATATGGACATTTGGCATATTAAGTATATGAAATTATGCTGGGTCTCAAACTGCTGTTTTCTCCTTATACAAATGCATCAGAAATTTGATCAGCAATTCCGAGCTCCTCGACAATTAATTTCCAAAGGCATTTACATATGTATAAGGATCCCAACAGCTGTCGACTCAGTTCCATAGTTTTACTCGTAAGCGACTGTTACGTGTATGACTGTGTACAATGGAAGTACCCAAGTATGTTTCCTGGGATGCGTTAGCTAGCTGCTGGAAAGTGCTTCATGAACTTTATTTGTCATGCCTAGACCCTTTAAAACTATCATTTACATTTTTGCTTCATCAATTCCTCATATTCGACTCTTTGTTTAAAGTTTTTCAAGATATTAATATTGGCACTGTGTTCCCTATCAGCATAAAATTGCTATCTTTTTCGAAAAAGTAATCGCCGAGTTGCCTAACAAATAAAATAGATACGCGAAAAGCTATAGAAATTATAATTACAATTTATAGAATAAATAATAATAATAATACTAATGTGATATAAATTTTTCATAAGTATTTTTAGATATAATGGCAAATATCTTGTTCAATAATTCCCTTCAATGCTTCATTATTAGCTGATTATCTTATTTAAACAATAACAATATATATATATATAATGATATATAAGATATAAAAGAAATGCTAAGCAAAATGTCCAATTTATCTTTTACATATATTAATTTGTCTATTAATAATTTTATTTTAGAGTTAAAATATCAAATAAAATAATTAATATACGACAATACCGATACGTATACAATACTTTATAACTTATAATTTTTTTTATACAAAATTTAATATTTATAACTTCAGATTCTTCTATTATAAATAGCAATTATTTTTAAGCACAAAATTATTGCTCCATTATTTGTAAACACAGTTTTAAAATACAGAATAAGATAAATTGGTTTATTTTTAATATAATGAAAAGATAATGAATTTATATCTATATCAGAAAAATCTGTTTATTTGTTACTTATAAAAACAAATATGTAAATACAATTTATTTATTAAAAGAATAAATGTTAAATATTTTTAAATTTTGTTGATTCAGAAATGCTAAAATTAACTCATCGTATATAGTTAATAAACGATAAACAAATTACGTAAAAAATCTCTTCCAATTCCACGTTACATTAAAAATAAAGAATGTCATACTAATTTCATTTATTTTACTTAGCTCAAGCTTTTCATTAAATTATAATTTTTAGCATGATTTAAGTTATCAAATGTTGATAAAATACTATCTCCATCGTGATATAAAAAATTAAAGAATCTGATATATACATGTTTATAATATTTATTTATCCGTCCAAGTTTTTGTAAAAAATTTATTTACAAAGTGTATAAAGGAAACTTGATTTCTTTAACATCTTTAACATCTTTATAAACAAACTAACTATAATAATATAACAACAATACGTGTTTATTTATTTCAAAGTATTGCATTGAAAAGTATCAATTTTTATGCACAATCATTCATCGATAATACGAGATTTATTTATTTAATATTATTTACTTGATAAATTAATAACTAACTTCACAATTATGTATCTTCTCATTGTGCGTTAAAATATTTGTTATAAAACAAAATCTATCTAAAAAGAGGGATAAAAAGTATCTCGAGATTTAGTCTCTCATGCAATTAATTTAAATTAATTTGGATTTTCAAACGATATTATGTTATTATTTATTTATATGCGAATATATAGTTTTTAAAATAACTAGGAAATATCTTTTTCAGAAGAAATATATTATATGATATATACATCTTCTACAATAATTATTAAGATTTTTTTATAAATTTACTACTAATAAATCTGATTTTATTAAATAGAAATATTCATAAAGCAACATTGACACAATCAAATGATACCTTAAATAAATATTTCATGTAGATCAGCCTTGATTTGTAACAAAATTTTATTAACTACAACAATACTCAAAAATACATTTATAAAATACATTTAACAAAGCATTGGTTATAAATGAGAAATTATTTAGTAAAACATTATGCTGAAATAAAACATATAATAACATCATCTCTTAGCATCATAAATCTGTAGTTCCGAGATATATCTGATGGCTTTGTTTTCTATTTATATATAGATAACTACACTATCAAATAATGAAAAATATATAAAAATATTATGATAAATATATTTGATAAATTAATGAACTGTCGTGTATGTAAGAGTACAAGCGACATCTGGATAAATATTAAAAGGAAAATATTTCTTACCTAAATATTAATATTTGCATTAAAATTTATAATAAATTTCAGATCCTTTTTATAATAAGAGACTATGAAATATTTTCAAATGTTATACTTGTTAAACTTATTAAAAGAACCTAAATATATATATATATATATATGTATATATATTTATACTTCTTCGAATATACAGCGAATAAATATATATATGTATATTAGGAGGCATGTGTGTGTGAGATCAAAACTATGTGCTTAGCTTTGGAAGATAGAGAACAAGGGAAAGTATATACTGTTATACTGTTATATGGTATGGGCATAAGTAGAAATTGGAGAGTAGGTGGAAGAGTTCTAAGATGAAGATAAATATGCAAATGTGTGTACGTGAAAAGGTAGATTCAAGGAACTGGTCTCCGAATGAGATACCAACTATGGAAGCATACATTTGAATTCAGTTTCAAGGCGTCTGTGATTTATGCTTGATCACATTTTGTTTTTGTCGTTTACTGTACTTTTTGAAGTAGAATATACGGACATATTCAGCCGCGGTCATAAAGGAAGATATTTCAGAAGTGTGGGTAGGAAATAATGCGAAACAAGGAACATGGAGTGCTGCTATATTAAAGTGAATTAAGCAGCTAAATATTAGCTTCAACTAAATTTGATGGCCAATTTAACTATACTCGAGGCTCGAAAGTAAAGAAAATTTACATTAATTTGCAGTTGAGATAAAAAGAAGAGAGTAGCCTCTAAGAAGCGTCTATTATAATATCAATGAAATAATGTGAAATGAAACTGATGAAATTTATAAAATGACTAAACTGTGTGCATATATGAATATCTATAAAGGTCGGTATGGATGTTAATGCAAAGGAACTTATTCGTCACTAAATTCACTAAATGTGCTGAAAAGGTGTAAGGGTCGCCATTAGCAGAGAATATTATTAATGCAGACGCGGCAAAGGTGTTTAATATTCCAAGTAAATGTATTTTTTAAGGACACGTAATCTGTTTCAATGTAAATAATTGAAATCGTCATGTTAGATAAGGCGAGCGTTACGAAACCATTTTAAAAATTTACGATCACTGGTTTGGAGAACGACCTTCACATTGACTTTGATGAATACTTTAAGGTTGAAAATATTCAGCACTTCGTAACATGGCCTCTAGCTTCTCGAACCAATGGGTCGAGCATATGATAATACGAACGACAAAAAAAAACCAATTAAATGCTATAAAAACCGGAATAGAATAGAATGATGAATGATTAACGACCTATCGCTGTAACAATAATTTGTTAAATTTTCTCATTGAATGTAGGCTCTGTAATAATGAATATTTTATTCAAAAAGTCCGGAGGCCCAGGAATCCCCTCCGTTGAAGATTAAATGCATGACCCTGAAGAGCGGCCGAGAAGTACACAAAACAAGGCTCGAGTAATGCCTAAGTAACAAATGACTAGAGTGTAAAAAGGAGTACACGAAGCAGTATGATCGATGATAATGGATGGCCACTAAATGTGAAACAGAAAAATCTCTTACAAATCAAAACCAGCAGCTTGAAGAAAACCATTAGGCTTTTTAGCACTTAAGGCACGGTAACGTGTGACTTTCGTGATCGATATGTTAACGTGAAAGTTGGAAATGGGAGCCTCGCGAAATTGCCTTATCAACGGATAATATAAAGTCGTGATGAAACTTCAGAGAAGGATGTCCCGGAGAATCTGGAAAGTATTTAGAGATCCGACTATGGGGAAAGCATCGTAAGGATTGATCATCTGAAGATGAATAGCTCCGAGAGAGGCCGAATGTGGGAATCGGGAGTATTTTTCCAACCAAGTGAAGATAATATGAAGGGATAAGAAGATAAAATCATATTTTAATTCTATGAAAGTGATAAAGGTAGGGAATAAATAAACATTGAGAAGCAATTGAAGCGACGTTAAGTCGATAAACACACTGAATATTGTATTAAAATCGATAAAGTGTATTGTTTATAAATATGTACGTGAACGTAAGTTTACAGTACATAAAGAAATGTGGATCTCTCGTCATTTATGCGTGAAATTGCTAATGAATTTTTCTTTCTATTCTTTATTATTCGATTATTCTTATATTAAAAGCCTAATTTAATAAATAATTCTTTTCCGCTTATATTTCCATTCGTTTTAATAATTCCTTTGTTATATGACAATTATCTATATTTCTGTACGAACAAATATTTTTCGGATTATATTTTTCATCGGAATTCAAATATTTAATTTGTATAAATTTAAAAAAAATATTTTAGTTATTAATAATTACAATGTAGAAAATAATTTAATCATGAGTATGATGTACTCGATGTACGAACTATTAAATTAGACACAAATATTAAACATAATCACTATCGTTAACGAATTTATTTAATTATTTAATTATTAATTGTTATCATGGAAATTCGTGCGTCATTTTGAAATAATATTCGAAATATTCTGATTGTACATGTTTTATTTTTTATAAGCTTTCAACTGAAAACTGAACTACTTGACTAAAAATAAAATATTGTGTTATATTTGCATACATTTTTTTTCAAGTTAATTTGCATACCTCTTGTTTTATTATTAATTATTATTATTATTATTGTTGTTGTTGTTGTTGTTGTTGTCGTCGTTGTTGTTGTTGTATGTGGATTTGAACTCTCGGTACTTTTTTTTCCCGTATTTTTGAGATAATTTCGTAGTATTTTATTTATTTTGACTTTTACAAGACAATATATATTTTTTCCATTATCTTTTATTTAATATTTGTTTACTAATTCAAAATTATATTCTACTTAGTGTACTTATGTTCTGAGTTTTCTCCATTCGTTCAATATACATCTCATATACTTGAACTTTTCTTATGACAACATTCTTTTTGTAAACACTATATAATTGTTCAACTCTCTTATTTATTTTTTATCTAACAAAAGTTAATAAATATACTTCATTATTCCATAAGCACTTATTTTTTTAAGTCCTCACCTTAATCTTATTTAAATATTTATTTTGTGAATCATACTGTAACCATTTGAGACAGTTTATATTAAGATTATTAAGTTCTAGTACTCGCATATTAGATGCTATAAATTGTGCTATAAATTAGTATATAAAACTTTGTGTTTCATTTCTAAGAGATTTTTAATAAAACTCTAGATAAAAAGGAGATCTCCGTTTTTCTATCTCCTCAATACCATTCATTACATCTTGCAAATCATCGTAGTACAAAATAGTACAATATGCCTTCAAATCACGTAAATACTTTTTAGTATCCTTCTTTTTTTCTTTTTTTTATTAACTAAAAATGAGTAAATTTATATAAAATAATAATGATACGCCATATTGAGAACTATTATTAATGGCGTTTAATAGAATTTTAAACACGATATTCAATTGTGTCTAAAACTCATTTCGGAACGAGACAAAACCGTTATCTGTTTTTATTTATTATACAGTATTATCAATTGTTGACAGATCGACATTTCTTTTGACTTTTAGAAAACGTGCGAAGAAATTTTAATTTTTTTTTTTTTTTACCAACTCTAGGACATAATTACATATCAACTTTACTTTCGTTAAATAAATTATTAACAAGAGCAGTATAAGATAAAAATTATAAATAATATTATTGTAAACTTAACCTCTTATACATTGACAGATAAGATATTTATGTAATTGAATTCTTACGAAGTTTAAAAAAAAAGTTTTCGTATAAAACCTCTTCTTTTTAACATTTTCAACATAATAATTATTTATTGTTGAATAAACGATATTAATGTCGTGCTTCTGATAGACTTTTGCTTCAATTGATACAGCAGTAGTCTCATTCACATTGTCAAATAGATTTTGGTCAGCTGTACACGATAGCTTGCCTGGATGGTTTTACTCGTTGAATTAAGACAATTGTATTTGTTAAGACTATTTTAGGCAAACAATTTTTCAAAAAAAAAATTTATTTTAGATAATTAAATTCATTATGTGCTATTTCTTGTATTACTTATTGATTAAATTTTTAAATAATTTTCTAATTCGTCCATGTCGATCCCATTTTAAATATTGATAATGTTCTTTCGGTAAAAAACTATTTTGTTTTTGAATAATTCATGGAATTTACTTATTGCTTATTTAGAATTGTACTTTTATTTAGCATACAAAGCACTTCTTAGATATTGACGCGCTACACATAGTAATTTATTTTTACTACTTTTAATGTGAAGTTATTATCTTGTCACATATTCACCTCATACATCATATTAAACATGACACAATACTCAACTCTAAATATGAATTGCTACAAGCTCTATTGGTCCAGATAATTCGTTTCGTATTGCAATTTTTATTCGTAAACTGAAAATTTTATAAATATCTTATAAATATTTTTTTTTTTACTCACATTCAATTTTATAATACTTACTTGCTGTTTTATATAAGTGTTTATTGTTTATCTTCCACTTCTCATATTTTTCTCGCGATAAAGTTTTGTAGTAAAATACTAAGTTATATAATAATTCAGTACGGACATTCTCAACGCTCGTACGATTCGTATAATTAACTAAAGTATTTCATCTAAATTATAATTTATTTATATATATATATTAGTAATAATTAATGTGCGTGGCTTTATATAAGGTAACACGAAAAATATATATTTCAGCACGTATTATAATTATGCAGCAGTTCCTGCTTCTTTCGTGCACTAGACAAAGCCATGTCAATTTTATTGAAAAAATCATCTGTGCAAGTTATATTTTATTTTTTTGCAAGATAAACTCAATATTAATCAGTATTATTATTAAATTACAAGAGCGATTAAGTGTTGGTGTATAATTTACGTTTCTTATCGCGCATTTGGATTAACATTCAGTGACAGGTTTCAATTTGAAGTCTTTGAAATCGCTCTGGTTATATTTATTTTCACAATTATGCATCTACGCTATTATTTTAAGCCTTCGAAAATCAATTAAAAAAAATTTAGCTTTCTAAGCTAGCATTGTCAAATAATGTTTTCGTCGTTATGAGGATGCTTCCCGTATTGAAAATCTAAATACACTTTATTATTGAATACACCATATATTGGTGATTATAAATTGTTTAGTAAATGGAGGAAAGAAGTGAGAGGTGCAGAATAAACGAAAACTAAGGAAATTCACGACGAACGTAAAAAGAAATAAATCCGAATTTATAATTGCTGATAAGGTCAAAACAATTGCATAAGCCAGTAAAAAAAAAAATTGAAGCCGGCCTGTAATAACGTGTAAACAGCGCGTCGTAAAAAACAAAGGCAGACGCGAAGTCTCGTAGTCACTATCTCCCTCGTAAATGGCAGTTCCCTTTACGGACACTTGTTATGGTGTCCTACAGACGGTCCAAGCGAGAACGAACGAAAGATAAAAACGGCCCCGCGCACATGTTTAGAAGAGTGTACTTCCACACACACACACACACATATTTATATGTACAATTTTTTTTTTGTTCGCGAACGGAGATCGAGCGAATGAGTCATCGCCGGGTCAGTGAGCATGTGTCATGCTGCACTTGCGATCGGCATAAACATAACGAGTCATAATCCTTCGCTCTCCGTTTCGCCATTAAATCATCTCTCTCTCTCTCTCTTTTCGTTTTCCTCGCTTTTCTCGAGTGGCCTCTCAATTTTCAATTGCGCAACTTTCTTTTCAGCTCCCTTGAACGCGCGTAGCCCACGCGCCGGGTGCGCATTTTTACAAGACTCGTCCGTGCATCTGTCCTCCTCTGGCCTTTTTTCTGCCTTTCTAACGTCTCCTCGGCGTCTCTTTCACCTTTCGCCGTCGATGGTTGCACGTACTCGCTTTGCGAGTCACGGGTTCATGGGAAAAGCGTCGAGATGTTGCCCGTGTCATAAAGTCGATTTCTATTCGCGTGCTTTTGCGGGAAAAATATCGTCCGCATGGGAGAGGGCGAGCCGCGGTTATCGAGAGCCACGATCGCCGATGTGCCCGTTCTTAAATGCCTTTGCCCTGTATCGAGAGTAGAGAAACAGCGATAGCTTGTCTACCCCGCGTGTATTACACGTTAAGAGACACATATACTCGTGCGCGCCGATAAAACTTCACATTTCTTGAATTTGTGTCGGTGAGCGTAGCGAGCGAATCAACTTGGTGAATAAGGTAAGTTATGAGCTCGGTAGAGGAGAACTTGTTACTCTGATGCCTCCGTAACTTTAGCCTTAAATTAAAATACACGCAAAAGCGTCATTTGGATGTAATAAGAAGGTGAAATGTTGGATGTATGGTTGTAAGGGCCTATACGCTCTCTCTCTCTCTCTCTCTCTCTCTCTCTCTGTATTTTAGTCAAACAATTCTTTCGAACCCGAGAGACGTATTTTTATAGTTTCGGTAAAATACTCGTACAGATATCATAAATGGGATATTTTCAATGGATAAATAATTAAAAATCACTTTTATTATAACGATTTAGCGCTTAACTGTTAATTTGCACAATATTTTCTTCACTTCTATCGTCATTAAGTATAAACAGATTATAATCTAATTGCACGTATAATCAATAATAATTTCTGCCTTCTTTGACAAGAACTTATCAGTTCGACTTTTTAAGAATATGATCGCTACGTTACTTGCAATAATTTAATTCGCATTCAAAAATGTTAATTAATATTTAATTGATCTTTAATAAATGCGTATATGCTTTGGGAAAAATTGTTAAAATACTGTGTAAACTTTCATTTCAGAATGCTTTCAAACGTAATATAAAAAATATCTATATTGTTTAAAAAAATTTTGTATGCGTAATGTAGTTAGATAGTTTTCTTAAAATTAACATTAAAATTAAGAATACATTTCTCTGAAAAAGTGAATAAACACAAACGATATAATTTATAAAAATATTATAAAATGATTTTATATTATTAAAATACTTAGTAAATTGATTATAAATTGAAATCTTATCAATTTTAATTTTAAATAAATAAGAATACCTGAAAAATCTTATTGAAATAAATAAAGTTAGTCGATAATTATCATGACATAACATTTGTGATATACTACTATATTTTCTCGATTAAAGTTAAGATAAGATCGAGCTGTTTACAAAAATTATAAAATTATTCAAAAACATTCCAACGATATCATAAAATTGCAGAAAAATATACAGAAAAACATATTAACATTTATAATGATAATTCTTTGTTTTCAAAATACAAATTACCATATTGAAATATAAAGATGCATTAGCCTTTTAACTATCTACATTTATTGGTTAATTTTTTAAATACTTTTTCAACTTTCAATTGAAAACTCTTAAATATGAATTAAGTGTTTTTAAACTAAGTAAAACTTTGTGTTACTGACATCTTCTTAATATAGGAGGATTAGCTATATTGAAATTATTACTGCAATAGTACAATAGTGAATTAGTTTTTTTTATTTAATTGGTAATATTTACTAGTGATATTTATATTAATTAATACTGTGTCGGATTAGGTAGATGCAGGGGGTGGTGAGCAGATGTACCACCAGATGGCCGCATTATAGCAATATATTGCTGGTAATTCCCACAAGTGATTAAAAAAGACGGTTATTCGTAAACACACTTGAAAAAGATGCTTTAAATGCCTTATATATACAAATAAATAAATAAATAAATAAGTCTGTAAAAGTGACAGCATAGCATTATTTTATATAACCATTATTTCATATGTAAAATGACTAATAACTCGAGTACCGTTAAAAAAAAAAATTATAATTATCTAGATCTATGGATAATAAATTGTGAATAAAGAGGGTATATAATTGTATTTGACCTCTACGCTATTTAACGCGGGTGCACACGCGAGCCATTTTAAAAAGAAACGTTCGCACAATGATTTCAAAAGCATGGAAACGGCAACAAAATTTCAAATTTGACGATACATCGTGTTTCAAAGCCTCCACTTAAAGGCAAATAAATTTAAAGAAACGAAAAGTAATCGAGTGAGTAAGAACACTGCTTTAGGCGAATGAAACAAATCGTTCGACATCGATTAACGTAAGTATTTTCTATGTGACGCAAAGCGATTAGATTTAGTGAACGTCTTTATAACAACGATTTTCTTTGTTCTTTAAACCTTTTTCCAGGGACATCCGAGTTGGTAACGCACATATCCATTATATTTCTCGCTTTGTGCGGCTAGATGTCGAAATGCGAAACAACGCTAAGTGAGTACATGTAGAACGCGTTCGTAAAAGGCCCATTTATAGGAAGAAACAATTATGAGGTAAAATCATTTTATCGTCGAAAGAGTGGCATTGCGATGCCATTCGATGAAATCGTAATAATCTCAAAAGGTAACATTATTTCTTGACTGTAATTTATTAAGTTCGATAAATCGCGACCTTTATTTTGCCTACGGAACCCTTGTCAAGTGTCAAGTGAATTAGCGATAATATTTTATAACAATTTTATGGTTAATGCAATTTATAAGATATCGTTGTTTCGCGTCGACGTATAAAGTTCTACTCCGTCGATCGACGAATCCTTTGTTGGCTTAACAAAAGCATTTTTTCTCATTGGATTTGAGTAATTAAATCGTAATATGATGCCCAACGTTATTCATATTAGATCTTACATATATTTTCATTCCTTCCTTCCTTTATCGCGTGCAAGTACAGTTATGCGAGCATCGATTCAGCGCTAATCATAATCATCAAGCGGAATTAGGAAATTAATATTCAATGTCTATTGCCATATATATATATATATATATATATATATATATATATATATGTATATGTATATATTCATCGAGCGAATTTTCAATGGTAAATACCGAGGGACGAAAATACTGCGGGTCGTCCTTGTCACCTGCTACACACACACACACACGGGCGCGCGCGCGCGCGTCACACATGCGTACGCATAGAAACGCTCACGTACACGTGTGCACGCGCAAGAGGGTCATAATATTGGAAAAGAAGTGTTTACCTAACTAAAGAGCTGATTCATCCATATCATACGATACAGTAAATGTGTTTTAGTAATGAAATTAGCCTTATTTCGGGATTTCATAACAGAGGCGCAATTACTCAATTTTATGATGGATATATGCCAATAAATATGATAAACTGTTTTATTTCGTTTTCTCATGAAACAGGCTAGCGTTAAAAGTGCCGTGAAAATGCTTCTCGTGTGGCTTCTCGAAGCTGCTTCGTGGTTGTTTCTGATGAACGCGAGCCCGTTACACGAAGCAATCGAGTGTATTAATAAAAGATTGTGTAATATTGTTGATATGGCGAACTGCCGGTATGAATGTACTTGACTCCTTAACGTTAAGACTGTCAAATGACAACATCCAGCTCTAATCGCACTCTCAACCTCTGCTTTAAATCGTCGCCCATCTTCAAAGTTTTGCTTATATGCCGTTTGAGCTTACGGTTAACAATCCTTATATATTACGAATACGATAAATGAATTTAACCAAATAAATTTTAACTACTAATATTTAGTAATGTGCAATAACTTGTGGATGCAGGTTATAACGTACGTTAAGACGTGGAAGATAGAACTTGTTAATGACAATTGTCATTGATGGTGGTTCAGAGTGCAGAAATTGAATATAAATTTATACGAATTTTTACTAGAAGATATAAAAATTCCGAAATTTTTCCTATCAAATAGATATTAGATATTAATATTTTTATAAAATGATATGCTTGTTAAATCAGTATCACGAAAGCCAATCAAGTTCAAGTATTTTTCAGAATTAAATATTAGTATTTTATAAATAAATGTTCATTTTTTTAAAGAAATTTAAAGACTCGGTGCGCTTATAAAGCAGCGATAATTTTGAACTAAAAATTGTTTTAAAAAATGATAAGATAAGTAATATTTGCCGAATAGAAATTTTGTGAATTATTTCAATAACGACAGCTCCGTAACATTATTAATGTAACTAATAACGGTAAGTGTGCGAGTTTTTTTTTTTTTTTTTATAAAAATTTGAAATATCATTGAAAAATTGATTCCCACTTACGATTATAATATAATATTTATACGTGTATGCAATAGACAATTTTATTTCTGCTTCAATGCATAAATAATAATTGCAAATTTACGCTTCATGCGATAAAGCTGCTTCAATATAACAAATACGTCTATTTAGTTGTAAATATAAATACATATCTAATCACGAATTTTTATTTTTGTTGTAGGTGAGTACGAAAATCATCGATTTATTAAATCTTTGTCACGTAAGTCAATTGATAATATTTATTATACATTATCTGTATTATTTTTCAATTCAATCTTTAATCTGTGAAGAGCTTGCAAACAACGAGCAATAATAATATCCTCGTTACTATTTGTTCGTTTAAAGAAATTTATTCGAGCAAAAAAAAATGTACTAAATTCAACCAATTCTCCCTTTATCGAAGAATTGCCAATATTATTACCTCTAAAGGCTCGTATTAACACAAATAAAGGTATTCCTTGAATTCTTTCTCCTTCTTCAAATTAAACATACATTTAGAGGAAGAGCAAATGAGCGAGCGGGCATTAAAGTGGTCGCCATTACAATAACATTATTATTTTATTAAATTAACGTAATATTCGAGGCCAATGGGTGCTCCAAAGTCACATATAATTATTAAATAAGATTTAATAATATGCTTGGGAACATCGTGTCACTCTCGTGCATTAGCAAATTAGTCATTAAAATGTCACTGTCATTACAATATTTGAGTAAATTATAACGTCGATGAAATAATGGCCAATCCGACTTGGCACTCCGCAGTAAAAGCCAACAATAATATTCCCAATAATCTTTATAATCGCGAGACCTTTGACGACGAAGCCGATCGGCTCTAACGACGGAGCTTTCTTCAGCCAACTTTGCTCGCTCTTAGCAATAATCATCGAACCCACCGGGCAAAAAAGTCTAGCTGGCGAGGAGCTTTTTTCAGCTTTCGGCTGTGCTGCCTCGGCCGATAGGCCAGTAGGCGCATATTCCGCGAGGGACTGCGAAATCCTTCTAGAAGATACCTATCCCGACGTCTCTCGCTCGTACCCAACTTCGAGATGCCCTCATCTTGCTAAGGGTCCACTACACTTGGCCTCGATGGACTCAATTATAATGTCCGGGTGGTTTACGAGAGTAACGTCGACGGCTGCATCCGTTATAATGGCGCGCGGTAAAAGGAACATTGGTTAGCTCTGATGGGGGCGTGGAGGGAGGAGAGGGCGAGAGCCCCGAGATTTCTGCCGGCCCGTAATAGAACGCGCGCACCGGCGAACGCGAACCGGCCGCTCACGAGTAACGAGAGGCACTTTCCCGAGCGTTGACCTCTCTCCTGTCTTTCTGTTCTCGAGCTTCTAATACACGATCCGCCACAGAGAGAGAGAGAGAGAGAGAGAGAGAGAAGCAGAGAGAGAGAGAGAGAGAGAGAGCGAGAGCGAGAGCGGAGAGCATGCAAGAAGCGGGCGAGGGGCGGCGAGGGGAGGGGGAGGGGGGACAATCTCGCCTCGTTCGATTCCGCCGATTTGCCAGCTGATACATGGAGAAGAACGATCACTGCGTTTTCTTTATTTCTTTCTCTTCGGGTTTTAAAGCCCCTCGGTGTTTCGCGCAAATGCAAGACCCTTCGTCTCGTAAATCCTCCGATCGCTGTTGGTTTTCTTTTTGCATTTTACTTTTCTCTTTGCTATGAATTTTGATTGGCTGGATGAGTTGCGCCAAGCAGCGAGTGCCGAGGCTGATTTGGAAGCGGCTCCTATGCGGATCTTTTCGATAAATTAATATACCGTGCTACCGTAATAAATTATCTTAAAATGTATAGCAGCGCCTACGTCCTACATAGTGTTATCTCGTACTATTCTGTTATATTATTATAAAGTTAATGTTTTATGTGTATTGAGATGATTTGCCTCTTCAAATTAGGCTGACAAATTAAATCGTCCGAGTGTTTTTATTATCGATTTCGTGAATGTTGCTGCACGAGCGAGAATAGGCACTTTGATAAATAAACATTTATAAATTTTTCGATTGCTTCAAAAAAAAAAAAACTCTCTTTTACACACACATATATATATATATGTGTTTTTTTACACGAAAAATATCTGCTCTAGTGTGTATTATATCAATTTTTTATAAGCTTTGTAAAGACAAAATAGAGAGCCTTGATGAAAAAGCTTGATGAAAAAGACGTAAATAATTCATACTTTAAAGACTTGATTATTTTCCAATCAGATTGAATAATTGAGTGAACGTATTTGTAAAGGCTCCTTGATTATTTGTCTCGTAAAAATATTTTCAAATTGCCTATTTCTTCTAAATTATTGTGCTCTTATGAGGTGGTTTATTTCAATTAATTCTAGTCCGATAAGAAATTTTCGCTCGAGTCGCAAGCTGGAAATTTATGTGAGCCACAGCGCAGTTTATTATAAAATTCATCAAGTTAAGAGTCCCCTTTAAGGAACTCGCGATGCTTTATACGAAATATCAAATTTAACGATAGAAATCTCATTGGAGATGTTTACCGATCGCTATGTTCAACAACGAGAATGAAAAGCGCGGAATAGGTGAGCGCAGGTCGAAATTATGGAAACGGGGTCACTGGGTATCGATGGCTCATTTTTTTTCCTCGAAATTGTCCGTTGCCTAGTTCTCATTCAAGACAGTTATTAGATTTTTTAAGTTATTTATAATTTGTTGGCAATTTTCGAATCGATTTTAGCTGCAGAATACATTGAGAAATTTGAACGAAGAAAACCTTCGCTATAAAACGAAAAGAAAAAAAAAACAAAAAGAAGAGGAAAAACAAGAATCACTAGGCCAGAAAAATTCTAGTTGCTGCTCGATGTTTAGTCTTAAAAATATACGCGACCAGCCGACTTGACTTGGTCGTATGTGATATTTAAATAATTTCTGCCTCAAGTTGCATAAATTTTGATTTATATAACATCTCATAATACCTCGCCAAAAATATTTTCAATTATTTTAATAAACTTTAAATGAATCAATGACATCCAGCCTAAGAATGCGATTATTCTTGGATCATTATTACGTCGCTCTTATTATTCAAGCGAACAACGCTCACACTTTATTAGGATACCCGATTAATAAAATATCTTCACGTACATCTGTCGCCGCCTCTTTATTTTAAATACAATTGGAAAATGAATGGATTATTGCCCGCTAATGAGTTGCACAATTTAATTATACGACTTTCTATATATCCCTTGGGCGAAAAGAAAAAGTGTAACTTAATACGCCGAGTTAATTGCAGCTACCAACCTCTTAATGCGATCCAGTGAAATCACAGCCAGTCACGAGATATGTAGAGAGGAGTGCGAATAGAGAAAAATGTGCTGCATCAGGCAGAATTTCTCCAATTGTAAATTATAAAGTGCAAGCATTCGACTCGCATGGGTAGGGAGGGAACGAAAGCGTTTTCTTAAAAAAGTTTTTCCAGCAATTTCGTGTGCATCCGTGCGACGATTGACGAGTGCGATGCCAACAAAACTTGGCAATTTCTTTCCCACCCGACAAGCAGACATTTATCCCCAATTTTCCCCCCCGCCCCACCGCCCGCCCCACTAATCGGGCCCGGGCGTGCGAATAACCCCGCCAATTCGTCTTCCGAGGCTTCCACCTGGTTCGGCTGCTAAATTTTCCCCAACGCCATCGCACTCACCAACACTCCACTTTATAATCGGCCAAAGTAAGCTTTTATTAACTTCATCGCGTGTGCCCCGCTCGCTATTTCTCCTCTCTTTCCAACCACGATCATTGGCCTTTTCACCTTAACAGTCCATATTCCGCCGTCCCGCGCGCGCCTCTCTTTGTCGCGCTCCCTTAGCTTCTCTATCGTGCTCTATCCAACGCTCAATCTCCCTCTCGCTTCAACGACGAAAAACGTTTGCTTTCGCGCACGAGAGCTGCCCAAATTCCTCATTTCCCCGAGCCTCCCAAGAGCCTCCCAACAGCCTCCCAAGACCCTCCCAAGACCCGGCCATCAAGAAACCAACCTCCTCTTACATTCTACAATTCCACATTCATAAATCACCGAAGGCTCAAATACTCCTCGTTACTAGCAACAATCTCACATTAACGAGCCACTCTTCTCTCCTCTCGGCGAATTATTATATCGACATCCAGTTACGCGGCCAATTGTATTGCGCGCATTGTCGGGAGGCGTGAAACATTAGTTTATAATGAAGCTTATAATGCAATTTCAGTTGTCGATGCGAGGACAAAGTGAAAGTTGGCATTGGATCATGAGTGAATCTTTTGCTTGTGGGATGGGAAAGGTCTGCCGACGAAGTAAATGGCGTGATTATTGATTTAGAAGTACATCGCAAGCTTTCATTTGATCTAAACGCATTAAGTGAGCTTGTCGAGACCGATTTCTCATAATGAGAATAATGCGTTAATGCAGGTCATTATTCTCGTTAAAGTAAGTAAAAATTAAATTGACAATAAAGTCCTCTTGTAAAATCGGACTCGGCCGCTTACGGGTGTGTGCAAGTATTGCGTGTAATATTTACATGCAATATGTATATATATATTGTGTGTGTGTGCGCGCGCGTGTGTGTATTTAAGACAATATAGTATGCTTACAATTTACAGCAAACTTTAAATTTCATTTCGTTTGCCACGAGCAAGCATTGAGAAAAAGGTCCATCGAGTGCCGATGACTTATTGATAATATGATATTACATTGGCCGTGGCATCTGAAATAAAAATGCTCTCTTCGTGCACCCAATGCCCAATGTAATAAAGCATTTGGTTAATTAACCTAGATACGCATCTCTCAAAAGCCGTTAACAGATAAAGGGATATAATAATTTTTTTGTGACATCAAATTACAATGGAGGCTCTCGCTGAGCATATAATTGTCGTTGGGGGAAAAAAGTCGCTTGAAGAAAAACGTATTTAAGGTAACGATTTTAGCATATAAGAAATATTTACATTTAATCAGCTATGGCTTCTGCATACAAAACGCCATCAGCTTTCTTGCACACTTCCTTCTCCGCTACATTTTCATTTCGGCGCGCCTTTTCAGTCGTCCCGCTGCAATACGCTTGAATAAGTGCGCACGCGCAACCGCAGGGGCTGCCGAGTGTCGATGCCGCGATAGCCGAGGCGATGCTCGCAAATTATTTTTGAAGCCTTCATTAAATATGCATACAGAAGCAGAGTCGGCGATATTTCACTGATTTTCCCGCCCGTACAGCCATGCCCCATACGTACGAGCATTCATAAGCGCTCGTTATTATTTTGCCAGTTGTTTCGCAAGCGTGTCTTCAAAAGATCGGCCATCGTAAAATCGTCGTAAATGGACTTTAGTGCTTCTTGCACGTCGTCATCAAGAAGAGGTGGATGTTTATAAGTGCTTAAATTACCCGCAACTCCGTGCTTCCAACATTCGTGGAAGGCATCCATACGAACAGCTCCATACGAACGAATATCGAGCGGTTCAGCGTTCCGCTCGCCGATTTTGTCAATTTATCACGATTTTCATGTGAAAAATGACCTACGGCTAAATCACAGCACAAAAACCTATTTCCCGTTCATTCATTCCTCAGCTGACGACTTGGGATTCATTGTCTTTTTATTATAAATGTCTTCTTTATTGCTTATCTTGCAATTGAATAAACGAGCAATTGTCCGCTGAAATATCAATATCAATGTTCGTGTGTGTGTGTGTGTGTGTAGTTGCAAGGCAATACGTAAAGTGTGCCCTTTGTTTTTGTTGAAGAAAAATTTTTTTAAAACAAATATTCGAAATTTTGGACAAAACACCGTTGTCTCGTGTCTAGTAGGATTTTCAGGATTTTTATGCCATCGTCTCGACGATAATATTGATATTTTACATCCCGTAAATTCTCAGATCGTTCGAATATTTCAACGCGCCATCTACACTTCCATATTCCGCGAGCTGACTCGGTGATTTTCAAAACGCTCGCACTTGTACCTGTCGTAAAATGTCTTGCATTTCATTGTATTTTCTTTTGTATATATCTATCTGTCTGACAAGCCCAACAAATGCTTAATTTTACCATTGCGCCTATCGCTTTATCGATGTACCTTTTACGAAGAAATGCGACGCTCATGCGAGAGGCGAAGCTCATGCGAGAGGCGAAGCTCATGCTTCATCGCCTGATATTGACAGTTCATTTTCTGCATTCCCCACTTATTTGCTTTTCCCTTTATCTTTACTAGCGACCTTTTTTTTGGAAAGTAACTTCCATACCTCAGGCCATCTCCATGCCATCCACGTAATGACAGTACACATATTATTATCGTGAAAATATCATCGCAAAATTTGCAATTACAATGTTAAAGCTACGATGATTAAACTCACAGCATGTCGCTTATAAATCCCATAAGGGACCAGAAATTTCAGCGAAAGATCTGTAATTGAAGCGTTGCTACCTGCTACTTTACCCCGATACTTTTTACAGTGCTCAAATTTTATAAAGCAGCCATTCGAAAATAAATCACCATTACCATACAAATCGCCACTTCAATTGGCTTTCCTTGGCGCTTGTGCTCGCGAGCTCCTTTTTTTTTTTTTTTTCTTTACCAACGCACAGTTTCCGTGGAACTTTTTTTCGTGCCAACGGCGTCAAGCAACATTTATTGCACTACCGGTATATTTTTGAGCGATGCCAGCATTGGAGCGAGTACTCGCTTACACAGTAGCTAAACATTACATTGTAGACTAGGATCGGCCTGGGCGTTTGAAAATATTACGACGGCAATATACCTGATGGATCAAGTAGGTCCCTTGAACACGCTTCGTAAACACAATATTAAGGTCGGGCACATTAGGTGGAGCTGTTTGACCGGTCGAATGTCATAAAGCCGGACCGGTCTGCGCTCGTAAAAGCGGCCGAGGCATCAGAAACTTGACTCAAAAAATTTAGGAGATTACTTTCGGAGGTGTGCACTTGCAAATAATGTATTACGGAATCATTAATGCTTCTTTCGGGGCATTCTCTTTGGATATAATGTTACGGCAAGGCAAATATAGAAGTGTGAATGTAATATTCATAATCTCGTTTTCAGCTACTGGAACCTCGGTAAGTAATTCAGAAGCTCAGTCAGGTTTTAACGCTAACAGAACCCCAGTGCTTGTTGTTCTGGTAGCGGCTCACGGATCCATCTATGTGATTACTGCTCGATGTAATTCGAAACCATCCTTTGTCCTGGTTAAAGGCACATGTTGATTCTTTCTATGAGAAAATTTTCGCTTTCGAGGGTAAGCCTGCGGAGATCGGAGAGAGAGAGAGAGAGAGAGCCAATGTTGGCGAGCGAGTGAGAAGCAGGGGGAAGGAAGCACAAAGTGACAGAAAAGGGAGCATCGGTCCAATGAACACGCAACGAGGAGAAAAGGGGCTCTCCATAATAATGGTCTTACTTTTTTTATTTCCCCTACCCGAGGATATTTTCAACTTTCGTTGACGAGGAAAAGAGAAGGTAAAGGAAAACTGAGAGATATTATTTCAACGAGTAACACTATCAATTGGTATGTACGAGCTTGGAGTGAACGAAGCGTTTAGGAAAATTGAGAAATATATTTTGATGTAACTCTTAGTTGTTACTTATCCCTCCTTCTATAATCTCCGTTAATATTTCCTTGTGCTTTACCTTTCTTTCTCTACCTCCCTCTCTTTTTTTTTTTTGTCCATTTTTCCTCTTTCTCTAGGTTTCTGATTCCATTTTTTCAGAACTATCGACCATAATACAATAGGCAAAGACTTTCTTTAGTGCTTCGCATGCCCAGTCTTGGATAAGACCGAGAGAGAGAGCAGAGATCAAGGAGAGAGAAAAGCTAAAGTGCATTGACCGTGCAATCCTATTAACATAATGCCATAACGCGCCTTACAATTAGACATCGAGCAAAAAACCTGTATTCTTCGTTGCTTGTGCCAAAACATGCGCGATTCAATATTACTTTTTTGTATATATATATATATATATATATATCCATCGTGAATAAATAAATATTGTGAATAGTTATAATAATAGGTATATTTTTGCACTTTACATCCGTTTATCCTACTTTTATATGAATTATTTCGCAATTCGTTGGCTGAATCCGCCAACAGCTTTCAACGTTTTTTATATTCTTGATTTTTCATTCTTCTAATATAGATTTTTGCTATTATACATGACAAGTTTTGGCAGGTCTGCATTAGCGACTTAATCATAGGATAGAATCGAATTAGAAAATAAAATATCTTCATTTATAAATTGAAATTAAGCATACAGATAATTGACTTTATGATAACTTTTGTGAATGTAAAAATTATTTAATACGAATTTTATTGCTATTTGCGGAAAGTGAAAGTACCATTTTTATCACTGCATTATTTTAACAACCGTACGTGAAATAATTGGCTTTAATTTAAAGATTATTTTATCCGCACGAAATCCTAGAAATACGGTATTTTCTTTAACTTTATACACTATGTAAAATTCCAAGAAGTTTAAATACAAATTTATTATTTCTTTCAAATTTTGTATTTTCAATTTTTAATAGTGACAAATGACATGGCATAAATTACAATTACGCGAGTTTTTAAATTTTTTAACGTTATTTTAACAGCATATTCTCGATATTCAAGCTTTTATTTACAATTTCTCGAAATTGACAAGCCTGTTAATGAAAAAGGACTTTCCGAGTTCATATTGCAAAATAAATTTATTCTTATATTTTAATTAATTTTTTCATAAATAATTGTTACTGTATACTCAAATATTTTATCCCATTATGAAAATAAGCTCATTTTATTTGGATTAAGAAAGTTAAGTAATAATTTACCTCTACTCTATATTATTTCGTAGTTTATATTTTAATAACAGAGTGGAAAATTTCAAAATGATGCATAATACAATATTTTAGGCAATGCATCGTATTTTTTTATACTGTAAATTAATTTAAAGAAAAACGAAATAACTTTAATTATATCATATACATATAGAATTTAATATTCTAGTGAAGCATCAAAAATAAATATTATTAACGATTAATTTTAACAAGTGACGTATATATTCTCGTAAATTTGACACAACGCTCTCATATAATTAATAAAATAACCTTATTAACGAACCCTCTTTGCCTATAAAATATGTTTAATTAATATTCATGTTGTAACATAATTGTTAAAATTATAAAATTCAAGCAAAATTAAATCAAATAAATTCAATTAGTCATAATATATAGTACAATACATAATTATTTACAATAAATTTAAAATAAAAAAAAAACTTAAAGATGGAATATCGATTTTTAAAATTATCGAAATCACATTATCAACTAATTGAGTAAGTTGAAGCTGCAAAATTGAAAGAAACATTATGATATTGAGATACCATTTCCAAATTTCATAATACAGTTATATCAGCAATATATATATATATGAAGGTTCATAAAAATTATTGTATTGTTCAAAGATACAAATTAGATTTAAGCAAAATTGTTTAAAAGTCACTTAATTAAACATATTAGTGAGCGATATGTCTAAGCATAAAACAGATCGAGACAACAAAACGAGCACCAATTCCAATTGGCGAACGTTTAATAAAGGCTTCAGTGAATCTTCCAATTGGAACTGTATAATGTAATTTTTACTCTGCTAATTTAGTAGATCGTACGTAACCTTTTTTGTGATTCTCTCTAGGGATTTTCCGAGCGTCACAAGGTGAACAAAGAATATTTCCTCTTGCTTTGTCCGTCTCTCTCTCTCTCTCTCTCTCTCTCTCGCCTAGTCAGCAGGAGTTAAGACGGGGAGAAAAGGAAAAGCAGTGCCAGAGCGACTATAGAGGCGCAAAGAGCTTCTTGCGGAAACGCAAGGCACACGTTAAGCAAAATGCTTTTTTCCTTTCCCCACCAAAATGGATTTGCTTCCTTTATTTGTACCAGTAGCCCGTAAGACAAAGCAATAGAACGAAGGAGTACAACGATGTTTACTCTCTCTCTTATTTCATATCGTTGTTCCTATTTCCTGCTTTTCATCCTTTAGATATTGACACGGAAGTACTTTGGTAGAATATTTTTAATAGACGTTCATTAATTGTTGTACTTGTACTCGTCACATTTGTGCATTAATCACGTTAATGCTCAATGTGTAATAATCGCGTCCATTAATTATGCAATAACATAATATATCAGTGATTATAAGTTGCATGAGGTGCAATTGAAAAAAAAACTTTCTGCCTTCCAAGCCTTGAAATAATAACAATTTGTCGAAGCTCGAGTACAACAATCAACAATAAGGTCTATTAATATTGTTATAATATTGTAGAAGTCTGCGTACACCAGCAAGTATTAAAATGAAAGTTTTTGCGTCAATTTTTATATACCACGCATCAATGGGATTTTCTTGATAAAATCTAAATTTACAAGGATTCAAAAAGTAAATCACTTTGAAACGCAATATTTCTAAAACGTCATGTGAAAGTAGCGAATTTGAAAGAACAAACAAAAATGTAGCCCAAGAAATTATTGACTGTGTTTAGAAATTCGTGTAGTTTTATTTGATACAAAGCGTGTATCTGTTGTTGTTGTTGTTGTTGTTGTTGTTGTTTTTTTTTAGATAATAAACATCTGTAATATCTAATAAAGGAGATGGCAGTAGTGGTTCAACTGTGTCAGTTGTTAATTTAGTAATTTTTCACTTATTGGACTTTGATGTTTTTATACCCTCGTTCACCGTTTTTTCTGCATTCTGATAACTGATTACCTGTCCTACTTATAATGACTACCGCCTACCTCCATACCGACCGAACAACGTACTTAATCATTTTTAGCTGATTTTTGAGCCATTGTATGCCTTACCAAACAATCGACGATCTTTTCCTTTGTCTCCTACATCTAATGAGAGCCCGAATGGTTGTTAGTTCAAGTGCATTAAAAATGAATCGCTAAATAGAGATAAACCATGACCTTACTCGATATCACATTATTGACTTTGTCCGAGTGCACTTTTGTCAAAAATGGGAAAAGCGTATCTCGGGCCCTTCATTTCTTTTTTCTATTGTTAATTTTGTCATCTGTCGCTACCTCCCCCTCACGCTAGCTTTTCATTGGTCAACCTCACGCATGCTCGCCTCTTCCGCCTACCCCCAAAGGTCAACTCGAGTTTCATCGATCCAATTGATCGAAGACAAGAGAATATCGTAAATCAGCGCGTATCCGTGCGTGTGTGTGTGTGCGCGCGCGCCTGTGTGCGCATGAAAACGGGGCGAGAGGCAGAGAGAGAGAGAGAGAGAGAGAGCAAGGGAGAGGGAGGGAAAAATAGGTAATACATAAACACCAATGCGGACTAGTTTGGGATATTTTCTTTGTGTACACGAACGCGCCTTTCTCTTTATGGTATCCCTTCATTTTTTCCAGCCCTCTTACCGATTCTTTGTTCTCACCTCTAATACTGACATCTACCTATCTTTTAATTCCGTCTTCCTGGCATTTTCTTTACATTCCTCTTCCGTCCCTCAACGTGCCCATTTGGCCGCCCATAAGGAGGTGGGACAAATTATAATGGGACAACAAAGCACCTCTATATAAGTAATTGCAACCCATACGGGTCGAGTGTTTTATATATTCGTGGCCGCCTCGATAGGTGCCCGGCGGCCCACAGTAAGCTCTCTCGTCTTTCCTAATTTTCCTCTTTCAATACGAAAAATGCTCGGCAGCTTAATTCCGTCGGTGCGCTGCGCTAAGCCGCCGCCGCCGACGCTGCCGCTGCTGCCGCC
>JAPYYT010000635.1:0-55458 GCA_030522565.1 Ceratosolen corneri | reverse complement strand
TATATATATATAGAGAGAGAGAGAGAGAGAGAGAGAGAGAGAGAATGATTGATTTGTGAATATATCGCTGCGAATGAATGCAATAAACTTGTTCGTATAAAACTATAATGACTTTTCATAATCCAACGTTAAGCTTCCCTATTGCAAAGTTTTCCTATTGTATTATAAAAATGACTTTGGCCAAGAAATTAAGTAAATTAAAAATTACTTTCACTTAGTATTGGTAGGCTTTGTTATTACGGAGGAGCGAGAACAATGTACATTCATAGTGTACAAGTCGAAATGAATTTCCCAGTCAAAATAAAATTTCATCGAGACATAAGGTGAGTCATTACATACGTGAAATTCGTTCTCTCAACACGTGGAAAGTCAAATCAGTCCGAGGGAAAGTGTCGAAGTGTATAGCTTTAACATTTGGCGTATTCAGGAGCGGTAGAAATGGGAGCGAAACAAAAGCGGTGTGGAAAATAGAGGAAGAGGAACGAGACAGACTTGATGCGGGGCGGCAGGGACACCCCTTTCCGGCTTGTGTGTTGGGCAGCGCGTTCGGTGCAAAAGGGCATAAGTCAGGAATTCCGGGTATGCAGTATATTGCGCGAGCGGAGACCTCTCTCTCTCTCTCTCTCTCTCTCTCTCTCTCTTTCTATCTCTTTCTATCTCTTTCTCTCTCTTTGTTGGTGGGGCATGGCATGCACAGCCATTTACTTCATTATGTCATTAAGCTTAATGGCTCCTGCGCCATGGCCCTAACACGGCTCTAGGCTATAGCCACTCTCCGTAGCGCAGTTCATCCCCATTAACTCCTGGTGGCTTCCTTTCTCTTCCTCATCCCTGCTCTCGTACTTTCTCTCTTGCTCTTTCCCTCCCTCGCATTTTAACTCTTCTCTTCGTTCCTACACTATCCTCTCTTCAACTCGACTATCCCATTTCCAAGCTCTTTTACCGTCCCGCTCTTAGCTTCACTTTCCTTTTTCTCTTCCTGCTACTAGCCCTTTCTCTATCTCCTTTTCTTTTATGTTTCGTCTTTTCACCGGATTTTTTACCTTTTACTCTATAACTCGCTGCTGTATTATTTTTGTTACTTTATAAGTGCTTTTTAATTTTTTTTTGTTTCTATTTTTTGAATTACTTGAATTACGAGACAGCTTTATGCCGGCAAATACGGACTTTTCATGAAAAGCGACTTACTTTATCGCTTATCACCCATGAAAATACTATACTATTTTTCCACTAATTGCTACATCACTGCATACATGATTATAAAATGTTCTGTGCTTGGAAGTTCTTCAAATAAAATTTTTATAATCATAATTAATGACCACATTTTCTAAACTTTTCTGTTACGCAAGTCAATTTTTTCCTAATTCCCAATATATTTCTTTGCAATGTTATTCACAGTAATTATTTCAGGTCATTATATTTACAAGAACTTAATATTTTTGTTTAGAATGCTCAATCTTTTGGCCGAAAAAAGATATATTTTAATATTATACATTTAAAATCGAACATTAATGAATTATAGAATATTACGCACTTTTATATTTCAGATTTTTACATTAATATAATTATTAATACATACAATTATAAATTTCATAGCAATATATAGAAGAATATCATGCCATAATTATGTGTCATTTAGTATTAATATTAATATCATAATACATACACTTATCTCTTAGTATTAAACAGATATTAAACGTATTATTATATAAACGAATAAATAATGCTAGTATTTATAATAACATTAAGATTTTTAAAGATTTTTATATTAATTTATATAATTTATATAATTATAAGACGATTACCTATTAAATTAATCATTGCGCGATAAAAAAAAAGATAATAAATACATTGAATGAAAAGAAAAGACATAATTCTAGTAACATATTTCTATCAAATGTAACGAGTAATATTTTTCTCGTTATTTCTTGAGATTTAGTTAAAATAACGACGAGCTTTATTCATAAATTTAAATTTCTAAAGTAAATTTTCCGGGCGCTTAATGAAGTTTCATAATGTATTGTCAAGTTTGCACCACCACCGCTATTTCCTACTATACAACAAATATTCGAGATTCGTCAATGGAATTAGGTTTTAAAGGGATAAGCTTTGGCAACCGTCAAAGTCGTCGTCGTCGTCGTTGCAAACTGTTAGAAAACAAAGAGGATCGACTTTACACGATTACTTAGCAACGTACCATCGTCAATAACAATTGAGCGCATTCGCTCCCATAGTCAGGTGAATTAGTCCCAAGCCCTTGACAAGGACACGGTCATCACGATTGTGCTCTAGAAAAGTTGAGGATTTCCGGACTGGAAGCGATTTCTCAAATTGCTTCGTCATCTTTCGACGTGGGGCGGTTTTACTCTACTTCTTTAGAGAGTCGTTTTGGTCCAAAAGTAAGTATTCTATTGTCGCATTTGTAATCTTCCCGATTATCCCGGATAATTATTGGATATTAAATACTCTTTTATATTTTTAGTGTTGTCTTTTAAATTGAGAGAAAAATTAATTTTCTTTTTTCTTTGTATGTCGAGATAGTGATTGTATGAAAATTTCCTTTCTCCACATTTAGCTAATTTCAAGTAAATCAGTAAAAACAAATACAAAGATTATTTTATTGTATTAAACACAACAACAACAAAATCTTAAATACAATATTTTTAGAATACAAATAATCAAACACAATATTTTAATAACGTATTTTCGAATATTCAGGAATAAGTTTAAACGCTTGAATTCTCTCAAAACAAACAAGTCACTGGAAACACTTGAACTTACAAATAAGTGAAGTGAATTTACATTTTTAACAGTTAAATACAATGATCTGTCTAATGATAAACCACTCTCTGTATTAACACTGACTCTGAAGAACTGTAAGGGAGCAGAAAGAAGTACTTAAGTACTATTTAAAAACATACATAGTCTTGCTCGGTTTGTTATGCTTTCTTCCCCTTGGAACGGTTCATCGACTGCGTCTTTTTCATGTGATGTCAGTTTCCGGGCGTCAAGCAAATAGTACGAAACGAGTAAGAAAAAATCGTAGTAACTGTGAAGTATGAAACTATATAGATCTTTTTTTGCTTTGGCGCCAGCTTCATCCGAGAGCACGTGTACCATCACCGTGGAAAAGGTGTTGACCGTCGGCTGTTTATAAAGTAACTCAATATTTCTGTATGAGTGGCGCCTTATATAAACGTAATAGTCTCTCTTCGCCTGCATATGTCGCACCCTAAATATAGAGAGATTTTCAAGCCCTGCCGATTTCTTGCCAATTATAATGGCACTGTTATTGGAAAAATAGACACGATTATTGGTGGGAATCGCAACCAATCGAGGTTATGTATGATTTGCCTATGATGTAACCGTTGATTTTATAAGGCCTAATTGATTGTCATATTTGCTTAGCAATCTACGCTCTTTATATTTCAAATGTGTTTGAAAATTTGAGCTCAGTAGCTGCTTACATAGCTTTTATAAATACAAAGTTAGATATTTTTGAAACCTATAACAACTAAGTAATACTGAAGTCGTAAATATGACTGACTTTAAATGGAGAGTAACATTTTGAATTTTATAAGATATTAAATAGAGTTACGTTCATTTTAATTATTTTTATTTAATTTTTGAAAGTAAAATTATTTATACCAACAATAATTTATTATTGCATTATATAGGACTAATATCTTGAGGTATGGTGTCTTTATCAATATCAATTTAAATATAAGTCTCCAACTTTTATAGATTTTATTGTATGCTTTAATAAGCAGAAATCGATCCTTCTTGTATTCTCCGTCTTGCCTTATCCATAATTCAGTAAGAATATCATTGTAATGATGTCAAATTATTAAGAAGCTATTTACTGAATTTCAGATGCAATATTGCTGCTTTCGAATTCGTAGTGATGGAAAGCAAGACGATGACTTTTATCGATAATTGTTTCTTTATTATATCGCCAAATATTACAATTTTGCTAAAGGAAAAAGAAAAGTGTAAAAGATGATTGCTACAAAAACCGAATGAACTTATCATGGGAAAGGAGCTTTAACATCTGTATACACCACACTAGCACACCTCTCGACTTTTTCGTTCAGAAGCGCGTGCAACGTGTGCACAATACTGAAAGAGGATTTTTTCAAAGAATGAGCCTCTTTACCTCTGCTCACGTACTCGCGGTATCGCATGTCTCTCCGGAAACTATTTCGACCGTTTGCTCTTTTCGAGAAGTGCGACCCTTCCTCGCGCGTGTACGCGCTGGGAAATCAAGATTGTTGTATGAGGTTTAAATTCCTCCATCTCAATAGGCAACAATGGCCGCGAGTCGCACGCGACACTACACTGAACCTTAAATTCACAATGTACGAATCCTCCTCATCCCTGCGAAACGCGAATTCGCGAGACTGTCGAAAGGGAGGTACGTGAGAAAGGGAGCTGTGATCGACTGTATGATGTGTCGTCACCCTGACAAAGCCTCTACCCCTCGCCCCGGTAAATCATTCTTTTATTGCAAGTAATCGACGAGCACTTTTTTGCTCGTTTCCGCGCTTTTCCGTATTTCGATTATGAGAATGCAGCAACTTAATTAACGCAGAAGAGCCTAATTAGCTTACTTCGTTAAATTTGTTTGCTATTCATCTTGCAAATATTAATTGCTTTCTTTATATTATCATATTAATTACTTTATATTACCAGCAGTGGTTGGCACTAGAGAAAAGTACCAATAATCATTCGAATGAGTTTTCCTATCGTACACAATATAAAGAGACTGTTGGTGGGTTTTTCTTTTTTTTCTTTTTATATAAAAATCAATACAGTCGTTCGAATAATAATGAGTACATTTGCACCGTCGAGTTTAATTCGACCTCTTTATATGTATCCATAATATATAATAAAACGAGCACGGATCTATTCTGCTATGACTCAATCATACGTTATTTTCAAATATTCTTACACAATTACACTTTCAAGGTTACATGATATTATAAAGTTCATTTTAAGAATTTTAAATTCTGGCATCTATTTTTGATACATTATTCTTGCTTACTTAAAGTTTACATTATTATTTCATGCAAATTATATATTTGCATATAGTTTATGTGAATTTATATGTACGTATATGATTAATGCATTCTTAGTTATAAAATTAGTAGTTGCAAACGCATATTTATAATAAATTTATATATCTATAATTTACCTATAATAAATGCTTTGAAGTTTATGTGCTCTTAAATTAGAAACAATATAAATTTCATTTCATTTAAAAAATATAATATATCTATCTTTCATATTTTATATAGTATATATTCCGTATAGTATAGTATATAATATATAATATATTAATCTACAAATATTTTTAGCGCATTAAATATATTTGTTTTAATTTATAATTTCTTACAAACAAAATCAAAACATACATTCGAAGCCTAGGTTTATGTACATACGAAAAAAAAATTGTTTCTCCATATCATGGCTATTAAATTAAAATAAATGTTACGTACAATTGAACACGAACGCAAAAACCTATAAGTAAATAAATTTAATGAAATTTTGGTTAAATGTTATAATATCGAATATTGTTGGTCGTTGTTAAAATGGGTATTATTGCTCGCATAGACACAAAGGTCCTTACTTTAGAGAAAAAAGGTAGAAAAGAGGCCATTGTGACAACCAGAAGTTTAAAATTTTTATCGCTGCCACACCCACTACACCCACAGATGTCAAAATATTTTCTGAGGGAGCTCGACTCACTTTGCACTTACAACGCGCTTGTACCTTCTTTTATTCATCCTTTCTTCAACCTGCATAATAAAGGGGTATTCTAATAATATAACAGAGGTATAATAGAGGAATCTCATTAAATAATACTATAAGAGATTTAAAATAGAGTCTTTGGTACTATATGTAAGTAAAGACACAATGCAGCTTAATAAAATATAGTATATGTATCATTCACTATAAATTATTCCAAAATAGATTTTTCTTATATATATATATATCTTATTTGATGAATACTATTTATGGAATATTTAAAAGATATATTCTGCTAAAAACAAAATTTCATTAAAAATCAAGTATTCTCGTATAATACAAAATTATAATGTTCGTGCAAATTTAGCTGTTTATTCTATGAATTATTTACTACACACTAATCAAAGATAGTATGAAAATATTTATGAGTAAATAATCAGAGTAAAATATATCGATTTATAAATCAACAAATTTAATATAGAATTTTGTATGCGTCTATGATAATTAATATACACGTACACGAATAATTATTTATCAACTACAATATTTTTTATTTCACATGCTTACATTAGTACGTGTATTTATAACTTAATACGCATGCGTATGTATACGTGTGCGCGCGCAATCCGTAGATTTAACTTTATATATTCCGATATATTCTTCTACGGATGAGTGTACAAACTTACAAAGTTGTAGGGGCATGACTGTAAGCCCGCCACTATTGTTCATTGTACTCTTCGATGGTAGGATATGGCATTCTGCCATCGCCTTCCCTTTGTCGCGTTATCGAGAGCCAAAATGGCCTCCTTCTTGTGTTGCTGTTTCAACTTAAATTTGTGCGGGTGTCCATAAGTATTGCTTTTAGTGTATACGCTACGGTAATATGGATATTTTTACATATTTTATGAACATGCGTGTATGTTCTCGTTGCTCGTATTGGTCTTTTTGATTTTCATTAATTGTATAGATATGCACTTATTAATATATGTACATTTGTACGAGAATACTTGTTCTGTTTAGTATAGGCACGTGTATATATTAATTTATTTATTATATGTCCGCATGAATTTGTGTTTATGCATTTATTTATACTTTTATATGAGCTTGTGTATCCGTCGAGTATGTGGATATAACTTAGAGTATATACGTGTACATTCTACAGTTGCGAAAAGATCGATTCTGTATGTCCTGCTGAGTAACTATCGTGCTGCTTACGAAGCAAGAGAATAATATAAAATAAGGAGCAAGTAAAAAACGAACGGCATTGGTCATATTATATGAGAAATAGTGTAGAAAAAAATTTGTACAAAAAAGAACTTTTATTAATATAAGTAATATAATAAAATATAATGAAATGTAATATAATAAATAAATAATATAATAAAACTGTATATGTGTACGCATATGTACGTTAAATACAAAGAGAGAATACTAGATATGTAAATAGAAGGTGGACAGTAGATTTACGTAAAAAAATAAACAAAACTTATGGTTTAGAGCGATGAAAGTACATGCAAAATTTGTTAACAGCTTTTTATAAGTGAAAAAGTAAGTGTATAAGATACAAGTATAAGAATCTGTAAAATAAAGAAAATGTGGAAGTTTGAATAAATTGTTAAAAGGGGAATGTAAGTGATAATTATAGAATACGGAAGATTCATAATTTAATGAAACAAAAGTGAAATTAAAAAGAATGTAAATGACGGTATGCATAAATGTTAAGAAAACGAAATACAATAGTAGTATCGAAATATGTGAACTATTGATCTATAAAGTAAATAAAAATGACAAAAAGCACTGGAGATCGTATATTGAACTCTGACTAATTACTGTGAATACTGTAGGATGTTCGTGTAGGGCGTGTTTCTTGTATTATTTATTATACATTGGTTAATTATATTGATTTTTATTTTTATAAACAAACTGTTCAATGAAAAATCTACCCGTACGATATTTTGATTTTCTCCTTCGGTGAATAAATTTTAATAAATAAATGGTAACTTGGCAGAGTCAAATCATACACGCGTTTTTCAATAACTTCCAATAAATACCAATATAATACTAAGATTGTTATAAAAATTAATTAGCTTAAAATTTGGGAAATCTAAATTATTAAGAGATAAATTTTCATATTAATTATAAAAAATCTTAAAATTCAATGCTTAGAAATACTATAAATTTCATAATTATAGTACTTTTTCATTCATGAATATCATAGAATTATTATGAATTTTAAATTCTAAAGATATTTAATTAATACCGTAAACATTTATCTTTAATAAAAAGAATATAATTCTAGTATATAAAATCACAATTTTAATTTAATATCAAATTTCTTAAAAATATGATATAATATATATTTTGCTATGTATATTATATAAATTTTATTGTAAATAAATATTCCATTGCATGTAATGTATATTTAAGTAATATTATTACTTTAGTTTAGTCTATGAAATTTGTAATTTCTTCATTATTCATCCTATAATTCTTAAGATTTTTAATTTAATTTAAGAAATTTAATGTTGATAAGAATTTGATTTTTATTTCATGAGTACAAATTGATATAAATATATGATATTAAAATAATATATGAACGGGTTGTATATATTTCATATATATTGGATAAGGTAAGTTTATTATATTTTAATATTCTGTTATTTCTAATGATTTGTAAATAAAATATTTCCAGTACGATGTAATGTTTTTTAGTTTTAAAAAAAAAATTGAATATTTTTCATAACGAAATATTGATTATTACAAATAAAAATTAATTGAATATTTAAAATAAATAATCTTAAAATAAATATTGAAATGAGTAGTCATAATGAATGTACGCAATTTTTTCTGTTTTATGTCCTATACAGAAGCCTTTCACTAAATTATCGTATTGAACCCAGGTTAAGACAAAAATTACGAATCCGTAACAAAGAGAAAAGTTCAGAGAAAACATGTTCCCTCGAGCGATATGCTTATACGATGCCTTGAGCATATAAATTATATGTATATCATTGATTTGAGCAAAGTTATCAAGAGTTGAGTAGTAGGTCTTCTCGTGACAGCCACCACGTGAAGTCTTCTATATAATTAGGTATTTGAGTATAAATCCGACGGTAATTATTGCTGCGATCTTATATTCTCAACGATCTATTTAATATGTGATTAATGAGATGAAAGCACATACTTTGGTGATTGTATTAAATTTATTCTAAGTTGGCTTCATAATTAAATACTGCTGCAGATATTTTTTATGTGATAGATTATTAAGCTTTTATAATAGTATCTTCTGCAGATCGATATTACTCCTGCTAATTTATTTGCAAGTTTTTTCATTTGATCATTTATTATGATGCCAACTTAAACATTCGAAAATAATTTTAATATACCGTGAGTCGAAATATCAAGTATTTTTATGGCAATTAACAATAAAATATCTCATTAAAAAACTCAGAAGAATAAAATTTATTTGTTTACTACGCCTTCTACTTTTTGCTTTTTATCATTGCAGCGAATCAATTGTCGTTCGGGCTTTAGCAATTCGAAATGTCATCATTGACAAAGTGCATTAATTTAATGGGCGTAATAGTAATGATCTCAACCTAATTAGAACTAAAAAAATCCAAGAAAACGAAGAATGCTTGGTTCTTCGATAGATTAAAGTGATGGGAGTAACGGATTTCGTATTAATGAGGCTTACAAAAAGTTCTGAAAATGAAATAAACAAATATTTAAGAATATTAAGGTTTGCTTACATAAACTCAGATTTACTTGATTATTATGAGATTTTCTTGTGTGAATCTCCTTTTCACGATTTTTTCTACTCTCTGCTTAAATTCATACTTCTTAGCCCACTCCCAAACACGCACCTTATTATCTGTTTTAACTAAACTCTATTTCTCTTTATGTTATTATTTTTCTTGACTTTTACAAACTGACCATAAACTGTTTCCAATTTATGCCGAGACATTAATTATTTTCACATATAATGCAAAAAACAAATTCTTTGAAAAAAGAGCAATAATGTAATTTTTACTATCTGATAAAATAGTTAATATTAAATATTATACAAATTCTTTATTGCAGTATAAATAAATAATACAAAACTCAATTTTCTACAATTTTCAATTAAAGGAAAATATTCTTCCTATTAAAGTTAAAGGCCACTTTTAAAAATTTTCTTCACAAATAATAATAAGTGGTATGTTATAGCTTAAATTAAAAAATGATCAATTATATTGGTGCTTGTAGAAACAATATGATACTAGCATAAATATATTGTTAATTATTATATTATATTGGTTTTAAATAATAGTGGATAAAATTAATAAGCAGATGTGTTTCCAATTAAATTTTAAATATGATATTAATGCAATTTAAAAATCAAAGTCTGTTTTCCTTTTCAACATATAGTAATAATAAATGTTTAACTAATTAATTTATTTTTTTATCTCTTATTGTTGTTGTTGTTATTGTTGTTATTATTATTATTGTTGTTATTATTATTATTTCAATTATTATAAAATTAATATTATTTTTAATGAAAAATAAAGAACAAATGGGATGATCCAAAATACGATATGAACACTTTTCATAGGGAATTAAATTTAATCTAAGCGACAATTCGTTAATATAATATTTTGTAAAGAATTATTTCTGCTGTACGTATTAAAGTAAAAAACTTGAAAAAAAATTTTAAACTTTATCATCCATTAATGATACAGAAGGATTTCTTAGATCGTTACGTGCACTATTTTCTTCGTTTTCAATTTTCTGTGCTAAGGTCCGGAACTAATTCTTGCGCTGCTGCAAAAATATAATAAAAAGGGGGCGCTTCGTTAGCGCCTCACAATTCACATAGCCGTATATTTCCCTTTGCTGAACAAATCAGACTATTATTCTTCCAAGCCGCGTAAACGGCTTATCCTTACACAGAATTACACACACTCTTTTGCACCTTTGTGTTCGTCAAATACATACGTGCTTTCTTTTCGAGACATTTTCTTCTCGGAGTTAACTGCTTTGTCTTTCATCTCCTTGCATACCACCAACAAAATGGCTGAGATACTACTATCAGAGGATCATCCTGCACTATTTTTTATTTAGCCCAGAAAACTTCCGTGTATTTACTTAATCTCATAATATGTAAAACTCTCTTATTTATGGTTTCTATTTTAAGGTAACTAGTCGTATATCAGTTTTCGCAAAAGGAATGTATATATTTTTCCAAATATTATTAAATTATTTAACTTTTTTAGTATAGTTATAGAATTTGTCGTATTTAATTGAAAATATTATTTATTTAATATAATTTTTAGTCTACGTAACAAGAGAAATAATAAAGTTTGTTAAGTATAATTTGGTTTCTTTTTAACATTAATTAAATACATACTTTAATAATATAAATATTAGTTTAAAGTTCAAGAAATATTCAAACCTAAGTACTTGAGGTTTAAAATAAACGAATTGCAAATTTCTTTATCGAATATAATTGTATTTTAATGAAATTGGAAATTTAATGCGAATGATTAAATGATGAATAGAGAGCGTTGCTTCCTTAATTCTCGAAATGCCTCGGCAGACATTTGCAGAAAGATAGTTTTTACGCTGCTCTTTTGAAAAATCACCAGGTCAAGAAAAGTACATATAACGTAAAATGTAAATAGGTGTAGAATAGACTTAATATTGTTTGTAATTTGAAATTTCCTATTTAGTGCGCACTAGAAACGCCTATAGTAGTATAATTCTTTAGGAATACCGCAGGTATTTCCATAATGTTAGACTGGAATTGCGTTTCGTTCAAGAAAGAAAATATCTTGTTACCGATTAGCGTTTCAGCGAGGGGGGGGGGCGTGCCTTCCTTACTCAATTGCGCATCTACAATCCAATTTCTAAGATGTTTTGACAAGGAATCTAATGCGATTCTACTATGACAAATGGTTTGTTTCTATACATTAAACTGAACATGTAGGATCATGTTTCTGAAAAATGTATAGATTAAATTTAAACAATAAAGTGCTATATTTATTTACGCATTTATATAACTGACAATATAAATTAAAATATGCGATTATGATAAATTATAATTTTTTTACGTTTGCTTGTATTGAATATTAGAAAAAGCATGTTTTTTAAATTTTTGTCAGCAAATTTTATTATTGCTTTTGCTTAATATTGTATTTATTCAAATTGCATTATCTAGAAGATAATTTAGAACAAAGAATACATAAGAAATATATAAGATAATATATAAGAAAGAGTATATAGAGAGTTATTTATTATATAATCTACCGTAATTAGAGATTTGTTACGATTTATTAAATGTAAGTTTTAGCGATTAAAGACAAAATTAATAAAATTAAATCTCATATATATCGTTCAAGGTTATTTAACTTTAGCTTTGGGTTAAAACTAAAAAAATTTTTTTATTGTGTAAACTAATAAATTAATAATAAATGATATCAAATAAATGTGTTTTATAAATAAATGCATTTCAAAAAAAGGAAAAAAAATGAAAAAGTAAACAAATAATATTGTAATATTTAAAGAGTTTCATTTAACGATAATCTCATTTAATTTATTGATAAATTTTTCACCAAATAATCTTTTAATCACCAAAAAAAAATTTTACTTCAAAATTTACTTTTATTACTGATTTTTAAATTCTTTAAATAATGTTAAAAGAAGTCCTTTAAATACTCTTGTCTTGATTGACAATACGAAGAAACAACCCATGGTACATCATATAAACAAGCTAAACATTGATGGAATTAAAAATTTGCAGACAAACGTCGATTTATTAATCATTAATGGATGCGCCAGGAACAAATATTTCCTTTCCTAAGTGCGTGATCATGTAAATGATGTCGAGACGCAAGGTATCGCGTCGTCTCTCTCTCTACATCATTTACTCCTCATCAGCATTTTTTCCTATTTAGTGCGACGAAGTTATCGTCGGATTTCAACGTACGGGTGAAATAAGCGCGTTCATCGCACGTCTTTGAAATAAAACTAGCGTTGCGTAAAGAGCTGCGCTTGGAGTGGGGAAAAAATAATAATGATATTTGTTGAAGCTGCCCCAAAAGCATGAATATCATTGCTGGCAATAATTTTCAACCTGTCGTTATGCATTTGGAGGGAGATCGGTTTTGAGTGACCTGCACGAGAAGAAGCAAGCGAGAATATCGGTTAATGGTTTGGAAAAATCGGAAGCATCCGTGATACGCATGAATACGAAATGAAGCTCTTCATCTTGCTTTATCCTCGTGCACGTGTGACGTCAGCCCATCTACAGTTGTATTACAAAAGGGGACGACCATAGTGGTTGACATAACTCACGGTTTTTTTGAAAAAATTTACAGACAAATTTTATTTTTTCCAAAACTGATCACAGATTAATATTATGCATTCGGTGAACCAGAATATGTGGATACTCGATCACATTCTTTCGAAATTTGCAAAGGGATAACGTCCAACCTACTTTTTGATCTTTTCAAATGCCTCGCATTAACTAGATAAGAACTAAATTTATTTGTTTTTAACTATTTTAGAATGAAACTTCATTGAAATAAAATTAAGATAATAAGCTTATCTTACTTACATTTAAACATTTTTAATAAATAATCAAAATGCTTTACAACAGCTTTATAAATTTTAAAAGCAGTAAATTTTTTAATTACAGTACTAAATAAACAACTCAGAATCGGATAGTAAAGTGTAAATTTGAAAAAATATTATTTTAGTCATAGCTATAATACTAGTTATCAATGAATGTCTAAACTGTTTAAAAATAAAATTGAAAGATAATGTCGATTTATTTAAATAAACAATTATTTATAAAAACTAATTGATGCGGAATCGTAATTTTTTAAATAGACTTTTTACAAATAAAATTGTAATCAATGTATGTAAATTTTCTTCAAGTTGTATTGCACAAAACATTAATTATAATAAATAAGCAAATATATTCAATAATCTTCCGATGTTGTTTTTTAAATTTACAAATACAAATAAATAAAGCGCTATAATTCACTTACAAGTATATATACAAATATATTTTCTGTAGTTAAAAAACTATTAATATATAATCAATATAAAGAACTTATGTTTTTTCCAAAAAATATAAACATCATAAGATTATAAGAAATTATAGAAGATTTAAAACAATAATATTTCCATTTAAAAAAATACTGTGTTACGTGTTTATAAAGCTCTTATTATTTATATTTATAAGTTTGAAAGTATTTTAAAGTTCAATATATACATCTAATTTTTTTATAAGTTTAAATTTTAACTATAAAGTTGAAATTTCATAGGTATCAATAACGCTATAAATACTATTTTTGAATAAAAAAATAATAAAAATATTTTATTTTATTATTTGTATTTTACAAAAATAATATGATTAAATTAATAAGTTAAATCTTGTTAACATCATCTTGCGTACATAAATATTTGTATGTATGCATATGCATATGCACATTTGTGTTTGTATATATATCAGTATCTGTATTGATATATTTCACAATATTAATGAATAAAAATAGTTGACAGTCATATTATAAATCTTACAAGATATTCTTTTTTTACAAAACATAAATATATACCTTCCTATTCTAGAATTCCTACATAAACATTTTTTAAACATAAAACACTGAATTTGAAAACACAAATAATTTGAATATTTGAATGATTGTTGGTTTTTATTACAGTTTTTAATAATTATATTTAAATGTAAATTTTATTAAAATTATACTTGAAAATGAATTGAATTGAATATCATTGCTTACGAATCAATTACTTATTTACTGATAGGCTCACTAATTAAAATAATTCATGTTATGATTTAAAATTGAATAGTATTATTTAATATTTATATTGTAAGTTATTACCTGGACTTGCACTTGAAAATGAATTTTTCGATTGTGTAAAGCCTGAAAAATTAAAAAAAAATTCCAACATTATTTATAGTCATTATTTTATAACATATTAGATAGATAATAGAAATCTGATATATAATAGAATATATAAAAGAAGTATAATAGAATTATATAATAGAACATATAAGAGAATAAATATAGAAGAATATATAAGAGAAATATATAATAAAAATTAATAGAATTTCTATAGTGTGTAAAATATTCCATAATTTCAATATAATTTAATCAATTTTGTAAACTAATAAAGCCGTATGCTTGTAGTTAAAATTACGTTTAAACCCAATCTCAAAAAATATTTAAAAGCTATTTATAATGAATAAAACATATTTGAAATCAAATTTATATTTCTAATACATTAAGTTAAAATTAAATTAAAGTAATTTTCAATATATTAAAATAATCCTCCCTGAATGAAGTTAAGATCCTATTAAATTTAATTTTATGAATGAACCTAATCATATGCTAAATATATAAGCAATTAATATTAAAGAAGTAATCAATTTTCAAGTAATTTATGTTTTTTTCCCTAAAATAATGAACTTACTATAACAGAAAACTACTAGATACTATAATAATTATTTTTACAAAAAATAAGTGCTGAAATTTTTTAATTTAACGTTGTATTTTAAGGAATTGTCCAATTTTGAAAAAATTAAATATGTTAAGAATTGAAAAAAGCAGTAGTAATAATAAAAGCAATAGTAAAAGAAATAGTAAGGTTAACAATAACAAAATAATTCTCTAATAAATTCCATCACAATAATAAACTAAATTAATAATCGCAAAAATTTAATTTGATTTTCTGTTATAAGAGCTGCCGGAAGAACAATTATTAAAATGTTACTAGTTCTTATATACTAAGTACTTATCAATACATTTGAAGTTGAACTATTTTTTAATTGAGCTATTTTCTATTAAAGCTTGAACGAGATGTTTCGACTCAGATTCGCCGCGAGATTATAATGTTGGCAGTGTAGGAGAGGTAAATAGTTATACAGAAAGAGAGTCGAACCGAATGCGAGGGCATGAGAAGAAAGAAAAATGAGAGCTACGAAACTACTTTTCTTCGCCTTCGTGTCGTCTGTTTTTTTATATTTAAACACTAGCCTAGAGTAGCTTTAGAAATTGGAGAAGAAAAAAGCAGAGGCGAAGAAGACAGAGAAAGTAGGAAAAGGAAAAGAATTTTCCGCGCATCTTCAACCATTTTTAATGGCAGTCTTTTTACACTTTTGCGGTGAATTTGTATTAGGCCGGAGTGTTTTGATAGTATTAGCCATTTCATTCTTTTTTTTTTTTTTCTTTTTTCTAGTTTCCTTTTATTCACTTTTTGTATTCAGCTTAATTTCAATGGCTCTTTGTACATTGACTCTATGTACATTTATTCAAATTTATATGAATATTCACTTAAGTATTAGTATTAATGTTCATTTTTTATTAATATTCATTATTAGTATTTACGAGCCGGACGCAAATTACATAAATAAAAAAATTAATACATTTTTGGTACTTTTTAAATTGGCATACGAGTGCGTTGTGTAGAAATGTAGAAATATTTTAAATTTTTCATAATCAAAAATGTAATGTTTGATTAGTAATAATGTAAGTAAGTGAGTAATGATAAGTAATAATATATACCTTCGATAGAATGATAATTAATACATTCTAAAATTCTATTTGAATACATGACTATATATAATTTTGTTAATAAGTTATAGTAATACTATAACTTAAGTGAACATGAATTATTAATGAATAAGTTTCAATACGTGTTATAAAAGTCTTCTTGAATGAGTGGTATTATCAAATCTATTTCTTACACGTGCAGTAATAAAGCTACCTATTGTAACAATTTTTCGCATAATAGACTTTGCAGCGCTTTGATGTAATTCAATACATAAGCTTGAATGATCTCCCATAGAGTGAAATTTCCCCATCGCATTTCATTTTCGGCTAGTAGAATTAAATAGAAACCAACGAAATTGTTCATTTGGAATTTGAATCACGCGTGCCGCTAAATTCTTATGGTTATACCATGTTCGCTTCTTGTATTCATCCTTTAACATTCCAATTCCCTTTAATATCATTTCCTTTTATTGGAGCAAATATTGTATTACATTATACCTATTAATCCGTCAATCTAGAACATTTTAATTATTAATGATATGTCAAACAATTTAATTTAAAATTTATCAATATTGTGAATTACAATGACAATCATAATGTACAGCTAATTAAAAGCTACAAAAATTAATATTAATCAATTCTTTTAGATTATTTTAGATATTTATCGAAATAAATAAAAAACTTTGTTTTATTTTGTTCCGTATTTATTATTAATATAAACTAATTATCAATTTTGAGAAGGAAATTTTTATACCAAGAGTTCCTCCTAACGTTCAACACTTATACAAACTATAGTTACATTCGTTGTTTAGCTCGTATCATTTCTATAAATGCATTTAAAATAATTAAAAATAAAAATAGCTCGCTTAGAAATTTCAGCTTAAACTCAATAAGTATTAATCATGAATTATTATCGTTGTTAGTTATTAATAACAATCAATTACTCTTATTATGTAAATATTTCTAATTTTTTTACTGTTATTTCACTTGCAGAGTTTTAACATTCTTTCTCCATATAATACATCTAATAAATTTATCTAGGCAAGTAAAAGTATGAAATCGCAACAGGACATTGGGGAGAAACTCAAACCGTTAATCATACGTAGCAGGAAGCCGAATACAGTGGTACAAGCGGTTTCGCATTTTTTTGAAAAATGATCTTAGCCGCAACCCAAAAAGGCCCTTCGCGAGTACTGGGGCAAAGGGGCGGAATGCTGACATGTTGAGGTCCCGTAAATCAAGCGATCGAGAGGAAGGGAATCCACTTCCTAGATATCGAGTTACGGTAATGCGGTATTTTGACAAGATCTCATTGTCGCCAAGCGGCTAAACTCCATTGACCCTATTATGTGGCTATTAGTATTATACTAGGATTTGCGGTTACCAAATCCCTCAATGAGCTACCTCTCATTGCAGCATGTACCGCACATCATTTCGTTTTAACCTCCGCTTTAGCTCTACCTCTCTTTCTAGCTCTACCCCCTTATGGTACTTTCTTCGTCTACACAATCATATGGTTAGAAGGTCTCAGGTTTAAGCCTGACAGATACGAAAAGAAGCGAATGATGTGACGTTTAATGTATCAGGCTGGTTTTTCTTCGACCCGACCAATCCTCTCAAGACCGAGTCAGTGGAGTTTAATCTCATATAAACAATGAGCTATTTCGATAGCTTTTATAGCTTTCGAGTGCTTCATTAATGCGGCCGGTAATTCTTTAGCATTGTTTTATCGACCGATTTAAGAATACATAGCGTTGGTACTTATTGACTGCAATATACTTATTACATTTTTAATTTTTCTAATTTTTATAAAAATGTTTTATTTATACAAAATATAAAAAATAATTATATAGGAATTGGAGTGTATTAAATAGAAGTTTTTTTTTTGTTTAACTTAAAATTTTAACTAATATATATTATATATATATTATATTTTCAATTTACATTATTGAAAAGTACTAATACTTTTTAAAACAGTTATGTACATAATGCATTTACTGATAAGGTATAAAATTATTTTCTTATCTTTCAATTTCCTATTTTATGTATGTTAACTTTCTTCCTGTTTATACAGTTTTTAATTTTATAGCTACTGTAATATTGATACTAAATAATTACATTAAATATAAAAAAAAAAAACAAATAACTAAATGCATAGTTTGTTTTTAATAAATATAAAAATACCTATAAATATAAATTTTAAATTTTAAAGGGTTAAATTGTAGATCCATATTATTGTAAGTAAAATATTTAGTATTTAACTAATATCGTACTATTAGACTTTATTTAAATTGTTTACCCCTAGACAGACAATAAAGAATTCTCTATATAAATTACCGCATCCAGAAAATTTAATGTAAATGATGTCGTTAATCATTAAGTAGTTTTATATCACTTAGATTACATAAAAGTATCGCAAGGTTGATTAAATTTGCGAGAGTAAAACTAACTGAAATTGAAACGCGTACGCGTTATAATTTTGATATAACGTGCATATCGACATCCAAAGGTATGAAGTAGAGGATCAATGTCAAGACGACAAGTAGAGCAAGAAAAAGCCTTATGGCGTGCAAGTTCATGCGCAGTATGAAGCAAAGCTCGTATTACTATCATTACCACAGCTCTCGAATACATTCGCCCGAAGGTGTCGAGAAGTAAGCGGAGATAAATCGAATGAGTAATCACTTATAGGTGAGAAGAGATTAAAATGTGCTTGATTAAATCAGATGCAAACGAGCCGAACATCAACCATTTTTCCAAACTTTTTGACTTGTATTTGTATAAAATGAATACTTTGAATTCTCGTTTTTTTTATTTTATTTTGTCAGTTTATTATCGCCCATAAGAGTCGATACAACCTTTCATCGCGCAACCTACTTTATCGAGCGAACATTATTTATCGAAAAGAATGTTAAATTTTTCTAGTCCTGATACAATCATTTTCCATTGTATAAAACTTAAGGTGAATATATTATATATAAACTTTAAAATTGATAAATGTAAACATTTGAAAATAGTAAGTTTTCAACGTGTATTAAATACTAAATAGTTTTACAAACTTTGCATAGTGATAAACTGTATTGTAAAGCAAGAATAGATTTAAATCTCATATCAATTAAAATACGTTTGCGACATAATTATTCTTCCTGGTATAGTCGGCAGGGTAGATTTCTACAATGCAATCCATTTCCCAAAATATGCACACACTTATACGACTGTTAAATGAGTATTAAAAAAAAGAAAATTAAATATTTTAATCTATATTTAATTTAAATTTTTATCGAGGTTTTAATTTATTTTATATCTTACCTATCTTACAATTATTCACTCACACGTTCATTCGAGCTACATTTATCCCCTCATCTATGCATGTATACACGTATGTGTATACACATTACGATATACATTTCGTTAATAAATCTAAATATTTTATTCGCTATCAAATCAATTCTTCATATCCATTTCTCAATTCAACGTCTACATCGAAAATAAGAAATCATTCATCAGCAGAAATCGCAATATCTTGTAAGCTCACTTTGACTTTTCAATGAACCGGTGCCACCTCTCCTCCTGCGAGTCATCCCACTTTAGAATTAAGTGTCAGGCCGTAATTAGGCCGGCATATAAATATTAATTAGTGCCTCGGTAAATTCACGTCGTCGCCTTTCCGGTGACACGGCGACGCATCGACGCGCGCGCCGCACGCGCACAGACGCTCTTAACTTCGGAGTTCTCGAGGGGACGAGGAGGATGGGGGGCATGGGAGGAGGCTGTGCCAGTCACAATCGAGGTGTTGGACTGGAAATCCATATACCAATTTGAACGCTGTAGCGTACTCGACAAGCACGATACGCCTAACTACCGTTTGCGCCGCGGCGCAACAGCGATAAGCGCGCGCTCCACTGCACACGACCTCGCGTTTTACACCACTCTTCCTTCTCACTCACTCACTCACTCTCTCTTTTTTCTTTTTATGGATCGAATCGCATGAGACGAATGCCCTTCCCACCCCATCTTCTTTAAAATCGAGAATGCCGGTGCGCACGTGAGAGCGAACGAACGCTTATCTTGTTGGCCGGTGGTAAACGGCTTTGTGCCCAGAGAGGCGAAGAGTTAGGAGAGGTTTTTTGTGCGCCCGCCGTTTCTTTCGATCGCCCGATTGAACCAAAGAGAGCACAACTCATACGTGAGGAAGAATAGCTGTATGATTGCGTTTAGGTAGACTGGTTTATTTTTTTTAAGGTTTCAATCGAGTTTAGTTTTTGTGAAAATTTAATCCATTCATTTAAAAACACTCGTCAACATTGATGTATACTTGTCAATATTACACGAGATGAGTAGCGCCTCCTTAACATTCAAATGACTATCAAAATGATAGATAAAATAGTTATTGGTAATTTTCAGACAGCGAGTGATGTCATAAGTTCTAACTTATAATGTGTGATTCATATAAACCTTATGACGGACTATAAATCCGTGATTCATATAAATCTCAATTTAATGATATTCATAGTAATAGACTTACTGCTCTCAATACGATTAATACTTTCCGTATTAACCGGACTCGTTTTAATAATATTAATATATTTATACAGAATATATACAGTTTATAAATAATATTTGAAATAGCCACCAAAGCAGATTATAATTGCTATAACATTAATTATTACATTAAGAATTTGAGTAGCTCCCATGAATTATCCATTGATTTCTCGCTTATGCCATTAATACTCAGGCAAATATTTACATTCGTAAATCTAGTAAAAATAGCAAATGTTCATCGCTACGTAAAAAGTATTGGTAATTGTCAGTACTGAGTAACGAAAAAGAAGAGTAGATCGATTGTTGCATATTTTAAAAGTGCGATAGAATGTCATATAAAATACACATACAAAGTTAGCCATTGACGCTAGCATAATGAAAGCACCGAAGGGAAAATCGCCCTACGAGGGCTAGTACTTGCAACGATAAGTACGGTAATGGACATAGTCCATCGATAATGTCCGCGACTAATTCCCGTGTTATTTCATTATCGTCCCGCAGCAGGTCCCCGGGGATCGCTACGAGGGTTGGCCGAATTTGTGACGCCAAGCCACTACTCACACATTTGCGCACCGAAGTACGCATGTGGCGTGTATGAGCGTGGGGAGATGAACGAGCACCGCTCATCATTCAACATCAACTCTTTCCATTCTGATAATCGGACTTACTTAGTTTGAATTATTAACGTGAGAAGGTAGAAGAACAACAATGTCAGAAGAATTTTATGTAATTTGATTAGAAGAAGCATCATTATGAGTAAATTGTATTGCAAGAAATGTAGCGATTAATAATAAAGTTATAAAATTCTATTGTGTATCTGTGCTCGCATAGATTTACATGCATTTACATACAGTAAATATTGAATTAAAATAGACAATATTATCATTAAAATAAAATTATTTAAGTCTGAATGAATATTATTGACATATAAGTAATAATCTTCGGAAAACTTATTACTCAATCATAGTTAATTCGTTAGATGTATTCACTTTATTTTGAATGAATATTTTCCTTGTATTATTCAATCATTTATTATTAAAAATTAGAATTCCTTTTTATTAATTTTAAAACAACTGTTTGAGATGTATAACAAAATCAATGAATTTACTATTTGCTAAATAAATTGTTCGACATGTTTGGCAGCTTGCAATATATCAACGAATTTCCAAACCGTAAATATATTTTTAAAGATCTTCGAAAATATTATTTTTTTCAAATAATTCAATTAATATAATAATACTTTACACCCTCGTTAATTTAATACGCAATTAAGAGCTGCATAGCTATTTAAACTACATATTAAACGACAAAACTTTTATAAACAAGGGAGAAGGAAGATAATAATAAAATAAGAAACAGCTAAAGAAAACCAGTTAAATAAAGTTCTAGGTAAGTTTGATAAAAACGCTGCCCTCATAAGTTCGTAAAACCTCAAAGAAATGAGGCAAAAAAGGCACGTTCGTTTAAACTCATTGTGGGCCTAGTAATAAAGGCGGCGCAACAAAATGTCGCGAGTGTACATACGTAAATTCTACCCCTTAGCTCGTTGGGTGCTTTGGATTTTCGTCATAGTACAACTCAGTTTAGGGTTATATTAGACGTACGTGTTAAATGGACGGGTGTGAGAAATTTATGAGACGCGAGGATTCATTGCCCCCCGAAATCGAGCCGATTGATAATATGGCAGCGTGAGTACTTCTGTTATACATAAGCGCTGCCAGACAACTTAGTCCAGCGATTAGATAAGATTTGTCTTTGGTTAAGCACGCGATAAGCATTCGAACAAGAGATCTGTGCTGCTTACAAGCACCGAGGTATACAATTAATGAGCCGGATTATTACATGTCCTGGATATTGATACTTTCATTTGCTTTCATGCTCAATAGTATATTGGAGGATTCTCATTATGAACAATGGTTTGTTTTTGTTTGTAAGTTATTGATTGTGAATTTTAGTAATATTTAAGCCATCCATTTAAGTAATTAATATTTATATAATCTTAAGTAAACTGTTTGTTAGAGTTGTAACAAAAATTACTTTATCAGTTTCAGAACGTTTTTTATAATCTCATTAATAATTATATATTTTATTTACAAAATATTATTGTAGAAATAATTTATATGACTTTTCCACGATTAATATAAATAAATAATCAAGTGAAGCAAGTTATTACATAAATTAATTACAGTCAAATTAATAATTAAAATGAGGTTATTCAACTATATGCTTTTAGTAAATAATGTTTGTAAATATTTTTAATTGTAATCTACAACAGTATTATCGAATCATTTACTTGAGACTTATATTTATACTTATATTAAATTTCGTATTCTTAAAATTTAAGTTTTTATGTAATATAGAGAGAAATATGGAATTGTTGCTTCGATTACGGTATATTAGGGACACATTAAGTAATTTATAATTTAAATTATAACTGAATCTAATAATAATATTATAAATTATTTTATTTAGTAATAATTATCTTGTTCAATTATTAAATAAAACACTATTGTCTAAAATTAATTGTTACATGATTTTATCTAAGAATTTAAAATTGATCGAACAGAACAGATTATGAGATTAACGAACGTAGAATCGAAAAAGAGCGAAAATAATATGAACAGGAGGAATAGTCTAGGGTGAGATGATTGGCATAGGGACGATTAAGAAATAAAGAGAATAATCCGAGAAAATCGTATGATCTAGTCAACCGATAAAAACATTTTCATGATGTTTATTAAATTTTACATTTAATTTAGTTACATAAAATATTTGTTATTATTATATATATATATATAATTTAAAAAAAATAAGTTAAATTAAAAAAGTAATGTATTAAATTACGATTGCCATAAACAAGATAAATCATGAAATATAAACAAATAAAATAAACAATATAAAATATTATTTATTTGATATTAACTAACCTTTCATCTTAAAAAAATATATTTACAAATTACATAAACTTCAATGCTATCTCAAATTATTTAAAAATTTTAGTTTATAATTAAATACAATACATTTCAATGTTATTAATATTGCTTTATTAATTTAAGTTTATAATCTAATAAAATTCATTTTTAATTATTTTAATTTAATTAAATTATAAAAATTGTAATATGAATAATATATTTAAATTTAAAAATAAGTTTCTAACTTTAGTACATTCGTAAAAAAAATAAAACAAGCAGCTTTCGTGTTAATTGTCATTGAAAATTTCATCAGTGATATTATTCAAATACTTAATTTTTTTATTCTAAGTAAAAAAGCAATTATTCCATATTTAAATTTATATAAATTATTAGATTGCACATCAAGACTAATTAGTTCGTTTGTGCTAATTTTTATATATTTGAAATTTTAATATTTAATACGTGTCTAGCCTTGGAGTAATATGTATTTATTGAAAGAAGGGCAATTATGAAATGAAAAAAAGGAAAATGAAAAAAAAATAAAAGTAAGATTAATAATTAAAATTTTCTCCCTTTTAATAAGTTGTTGGTTATAATAATCACTATAAGATAAAAAATTATTTTTCATTATTATTATCATTCTTTCGAAATATTCTTTTGAAAGATAGAAAGGCAGTCTGCTTGATTAACTTGAAAAAATTCAACAGCGAATACTCTAGAATTCCCCAACACTTTCTTCCTTTTTCATAAGTACTTCTTCTCTCTCTCTCTCTCTCTCTCTCTGTCTCTCGCTCCCCTCTCATCCCTCGCACCCCCTCGTGCTATTCTTCGCGCCAAAGCCTGTGTTATCCAATTATTCTAAGTTGTTAAGGCGACTTAGGACGCTTAAGAGATTAAATTAAGACATTCCACGCGACAAATCTTCCAAGAATCTCAATTAACTTGAAGTTGAATGTGAACTGCAAGTGAAAGAGTTCGGAGGATGGCATAGCACTTTAATTAACTATTTAATTTTATTTAATTTTCAATTGTAATTTCAAAAATCTACGTACGCGGGATCGTGTAAACTCTTATTTGAGGTACTACATAGTCGCGAATTATTTTTTAATCAAAACCTACAGGATACTTTATGTTTATTAATTTAATTTCATAATTGGTAACTGATTGTTTCATATAATCTGTTAATTTAATGCATAATACTTAATATCATGAATCACATGATTTTTTATGAAATAATCAAAATGTATCAAAAAGGTAAAGTAATTTTCTACAAAATTATATTTGCAACAGTAAAATTTCAAGATCAAATATATTTTCGATTATTTAATTTTCAAATGATAATGAGAATATTATTAAATGGAAAGAAAATTTTATATAATTTTTAGTATGAAATAATTTTCAACAAATTTCGAATCTTCAGATAGCCCTCACATTTGCAACCAGTAACTTAATGTTAGCAGCATATAAATAAATAAAATCAATGAATAAATCAGACGTTATGAGTTTTATAAGTTAAAAGTGTATGTCAACTTATTGAATGAAACTAAATTTATTTTATGTTATATTCTTAAACGTAGGTTAACATATAAAATTATTATGTTTATATTATTATTTTTAATTATTAAAATAAATTATCAATAAAATAGTTATAAAGAAATAAATACCTTGGTAAAAGTGATAAACGTATTTTTCGAATAAGGAGGAAGTCAATTGTAAAGTTTTGAATACGTAATATAAAGGATTAAATTCAGCTAAGAAAATAAAAGCAAGAAAGTCATAGAAATGCGGCAATAATTAATTAAAAATTCAGCGATGGATACGCTTTTGCGTTGATAAAGGAGTAAAGGAGCACGAAAAAAACATATGATAGTGAGAAAAAAAGGAGGCACGCACTTCGCACTGCTTAACCGTCCAAAATATGTAAATCTAAATTTTCAAATCAGACGGCCCAAAGCCACCCTCAAATCAACCTTCAACGACGTTTGAAAACGCGAGTGTGTTATCGACTTCAATTAAAGGTGGCTAATTTGAATTGCAAAGCACTTCACACTGACGCGTCAATTCGCTTTTCATGTGTGCGGGAGTACTAAGAAGTATCGCATTTTTCACGGGCAAAGGCACTCGATCCGAGTTTTACTCACCCCTCCACAATCACTATGAAACAAAGCTCGATTCATAATTCGCTAATTTGTTCAAGACACGCTTTTCTCTTTCGAGCGCGATCATCGACTCCCTCTCGACTAGTATTAATGTCGATGGGGCGGAGAAGGCGGCAAGCGCGAGCTTTGAAGTACTAATCAGTCTGTATCGAACAGAATATCGAGTACAGATAGACGCTTTGAATCCCTCTTGTGCCTCCCCCATACCTTTTCATTTTCAGACACACATATTTAGATTTTGCGGTGACGAAGCTGGACTCATTACTTAATTATTGTGATATGATATGTGAGGATTCGAATAAAAAATGACCTGCTCAGTTAAAATGTACAATACCTTCATTTATTTCATAATGCTAGTATTCTGAGCACTTGATACTTAAAATACAACACGCTTTTGGAGACTTTTTTGTATACTTGAGACACACTTGAATATGGCACAAAACTTCGTTACGCTTCTTTGAATTGTAAGTCTCATATTGATAATTATAGTACTGATATATCAATGAATTTATCAAAATTATAGCTTTCTTATAATTGTAATCTTTCACATATAAATTTTAGTCCAGTTAATTTAGGTAGTTTACTATTTGTAAAGAAATTCTTAAAAAATTACATTGTGCGATAAGCTTAAACAAATAACAACGCACTTTAATAATACGTTAATTTATTTTTTTTTTAGTTTGTAATATTTGTAATACTTATTTTATTAGAGATCTTTTATACATCTGTTTTATATATAAATCAGCTTCTTTATGCATAGGCCTACGATAAACATATCTAGAATACCAAAAAAATTAAATATGAATAAGCTTTTGTTGTCAAAATTGAACGTAGACATATACCTAGAATATGATTTTTTTGCATTTGAGATTTTCATTAATAATAACAATAAGCTTTAAATGTCGAGTACAAACAAAAAACATAAGATATTATTGGAAACATGTTTAAATAAAATACACAAAGCAGAGCTATCTGTGATAGAAGGATAGCCATATCGTTAAGCATCAGAATAAAAGAAAGAACTAGTGAAAGAGTAATAAGCGGTAGGGAAAAAGGATATTAAAGAAATATTCTGCGTGTCATACGATAGGAAAAATAGGTACCGAGGAATTGTAACCGAACTAACGATCTTACAAGTGTTTGTAGGCAATTCAATTAATTCCCATCCAACATCAAACCTTTCAGTGACAAGTAAATAAAAATTCTTCGAGGATGTATGTGCACGAGTTTTTCTACTAGGCGTTTCGGAAAACAACAAGATACATTGTATAGGCCAATAAAATGCTTTCCTCTGACTGACGCAGATGGCATTTATTCTTGTTTAAAGCCCAGAGGACGTACATATTCATTTTGACATTTAGCAGCTGGATAGATTTGCAAGCTTCCATCTAATTGGGAAAATTTAAAACGAATTTTAACGGAGTCTACATTTCCGGTCTTTATCATGAAGTCGCGATCTACATTTTTGCTTACTTCTCAACAAGTTGTACATGTAAGAAACATTAATTACCTTTTATAATTTTATTTTTAATTAATTTGTAGATTTATAAAAAGTTTTAAGATTATAATAAAAAAAAATAATCGAAGCCACGAAAAACAATTGGAATTATAATCTCTCATATTACTTGTGAGCGATTATACAGGCAAACGTATGCACGACAGCAATTAAAAGTATGCGAGCACATTACTAGAGTTCACTCTTCAAAGAACGCGAGACAACACGTATGCAGATATATATATATATATATATATATACAGAGAGAGAGAGAGAGAGAGAGAGAGAAGTTGTATTCTCTGTGTTTCGAAGTTTACTTGCGCTTGCGGGGATGTGGCTCCCCGAGTACGAGAGTTTCTTCGTCGACGATCATCAAAAGCTTGGGCGTTTTCAAGAGGCACAATGTGCGAATTAAACCCGAGAATATCAAATTCGCAGCAGACGCGCATTGTCATCTTGGTTGCAAGCAATCGCTGCATGGTTATCGATGTGCTAAGAGTGATGATAACCGGCACAAGGATAATTTTTTTTCTAGCTTCGTTTACTGGTTCGTTAAAGTTTCAAATTACTTTTAATTTATTGTGTCAAATGACTTTTAACCTGACTTAACCATTGAACCGCTTCTGAACAATAAATATTGGAAAGAATAACTATAGTCTGGAGGATTTTCTCTGCACTTATGATGAAGATCTACTAGCGAAGGAAGAATAAAAATAAATTCATAAATCATAAAATCATAAATTATATATATACATATATAATATGATAATAATTAATAATTAATAATTAATAATTATTAATAATATATGACATATAAATATACTATACGAAGAGTTTTTATAGTATGGAAATATTTAAGCAAACACTAGTGATGGACAACATTTGATTATATAACAAATATCTTGTCATTTTAAATATGTAATACTATATTTTATAATTAGTAAATTTATTTTCACATTGATGTAATAAGTAAATAACAATAAAAGGCAATACAAAAAAATAGAAAATCAGCATAGAAAATCAGAAAGTCGTATAGGTTTTTTTTTAAGAATGTTACTACCATAAAATAATTAACCAAGGAAAACAATAGCTTCGTGGAGTCCTTACTTTGCAGCAAAACAATTTTACAGAGGCATTGGCATACATTCGCGCGGCCTCTGATCCTCAATGATATTCGAACGTCAGCCCCCGGTTTTGGAACGCGTAGGACTCACATCGTCACGCACTTAGTTATCAAAGGTCTACCACACGGAATCTCAGGGCGTGCGTGGATGTGCCAAGACCCAGAATCGATCTAATTACGGCGTTTCCGACGAAACTGCCAACACTGTTCATGTCTAGCACTCCCTACGTCTGCTCTCGAGAAAACAATAACAATAATGAGGAGGGGGAGGCGAGGAGAATAAATGCCGACCGCTGTAAGACGAGGTGCCAGACTGACGTTTCAATACCGAGGGCTCGGAGGATGCCATTGTTACGTGGACCCGCTTCTCTTGGGCCTCGGGAAACACGACACTCGAAAATTATGTGTGTCCATGTGCGTGTATGTGTGCGCGCGCGCGTGCGCGCGCGTTACCGGCCCGCGTTTTTTGTCACCCCGAACTCTCCCCGACCTCCATCATCGTTCTTTGATATTTCCTCGAGTCGCTCAAGCCTTGGCCCATGCGTCGATCGTTGCTCCTGACGTACTCGTGAAAACATCGCCGATAGCTTCTCTTGCGTGAGAGGCTCTTGTATACCACTATCGCGCTAGAATTATGAGGCAGTTCGTTATGAAGTCCTTTATTCTCTCTTTTTTGAGATTAACCTTTAGAAATTAGCGTTACGTTCCGTTGGCATTTGATCATACAAATCGCTCGTCACTGCTTTTGAATCGTCTCTCATTCCCCTCTCACACGTAACTTAAGGAAGGAGAGAGAGAGAAAGAGAGAGAGCGAGAGAGAGAAAGAGGGACAAACGAGTATCGTATTAATTAGCACTTTTCTAATTTGTTAAGCGCTTCAACTAAAGGTAAAACAATGCGAAATTCAGAAATTGCACTGATCTATGAAAAATGTGTGCGACGATGTTGCTTTGTCAATAATTGCGCATTAAGATTGGCTCCTGGCTCCGATAGCATATTATAAGCATTTTATTACTCGAGACGTTGATCCTTTGAGCCCAAGCTGCTGCTCTGGGCTCGAAGTAAAAAAAGCGGCGCGAGAGACTGGAGGTAAAGGGTTTAGTCGAGGCCATTCTTACGTTTTGGTTGAGCTCTATTGTGTTTTAGTAAGACGTTGCAAGTCTGTCCAACACTTGGCTCATTATATCACTAATTATTTACAGCAGGCGCGTCGATGCTTTGTTTTCTTACTTCAGCAAAACTACGTAGTTATTTCTCTCTCTCTCTCTCTCTCTCTCTCTCTCTCTCTCTCTCTCATGGTGGAAGTTTGTCTATTATTTCCTTCTCCTTCCTTTCTGGATGCTTCGCTTACTTCCTGAATCTTTGAGAGCCTTTTCTCCCCCGCAATTTCAGCATTTTTCTTTACTCCCTGCGCCATTTCGATCTCTACTTAGTTGACGCGAGTCTCCGAGGCATTCTGAACGAGACAATTAACTGCCTGATTTTCCTTTTTAATGAAAGGAGACGTCGTCGATGAGTCTCGGCGCGCGATTAGCGAGCGTCCGGGCTCCGACAATCCAATAGCCGTCATCGTCTCAATTGAGTTACCCCGTGCAATGCCAGTATAGGAAGTGGGAAGATTCAGCAGGGAACGGATACGGCACTTCCTTGAGACGGAGATAATGGGAAAATAGAAGCGATGGGAAGTCGACGGATGGATACTCGTTTACTTTTCTCTCTATCTTACGCTTGAAGAGCACCACTCGACTATGATGACAACAACGACGGGGTCGACGTCGCGATCTTCATTAGCGTTATTACGTCCGGCTGTTGGTGGAATAAAGCCAGAGCACGAATAGATCAAGATAGAAATGCTTCCAGTGCACCAAAAATAAAAAGGTTGAGGCTGATCGATCAACGCGCAATTTGAGACTTGCGCAATTATGCCGACGCAGAATGAGAGACTGCACTGCAACAATATTATTCGCAGAATTTAATTAATTTCACATCGCATAATTAATATTTGCGATAATTGGAGATACATATTAAAAGCAGTGATAATTAATCCGCTCGATCGGATAATTGGCCGTTTCTTTACATGGTAGCATGTGAATCGAATTGAATCATCGTTGGCTTCGATTAAATGCTAACGAAGCATTTGCCATTGTATCGTCCTCGATACTGCAAACCAACGTCCAGACAACGGCCCTTAAGCTCAAATGCAAATCCATGCCTTCAATCTGCTTATACGTGCGCTTGTGTTACGCATTGGGCTTTTAATGCAACGTATTGGTTACGTTTTGTAGATAAGAACATTTTACGGGACCATGGAGAATGTATAGCTCCAAAAGCACTTATATTATATACATTTACAGGACAACTTAGCAGCATAAACTGGAATAAAAAGCTAATAGCTCAAATAAACGTAAGTAAACTTCAGGATCTAAAAATTATAAGCATCTCATAAGGAAGTCTATCGGGGAGCACAGTTTTAGCTTATCCATCGACGTATGAGTATCTAAGGCGAAGAAAAAGGCCTGGACTTTGTGGGAAAATCGGCATAATAATGCCGAGGATAAAGTAGACGGTGGACTAGCCGAGATTAGCCGGAGAAAAGCATCGCTCGCTGCCAACAAGGTATCTCCTGGACGTTCTTCCAGAGCTTTCGGCATCACACAAAGATATATCGATTTTCAGTAACTTGATCTTAAATGGCTCTCCATTACGTGCGCTTGAAGGCTAAGTGCTTATTTCGCACCTCGGGTACGCTCGATACGCCTATTAATTTACCCAGGAGTCCTGGCAACGAGACCAAGACGGCGCTGATGTTTTAATGGAATCATCGTCGGTTATTGGCCACCACTGTCAGCCACGATGGGAGGAAAATTTATCGCGTAACAAATCGCGATAGCTGTATGCAAGAGACCTTAATTAGACTAGACGAGCGACGAAGGGGTGTGAATCTTTTGTTTTCCTCGGACGATGGCGAGATTGCAAATAAAGTGATTGACATCTTTTACTAATCTGAAATCCGAAGAGTGGGGTCGATATATACTAATGATCAATTTTTTTCGATTACCGGATTCTCAAATCGATTTGTAGCTTAAATACCGTACACGAAAATTCAAATTTGAAATTTGACTTTTCATGATTTAAGGTTCATTGGAAATGTGATTGCAACTGATCTTTTCTATGGCCAAATATTGTAGAACCGTGAATTAAAATGTCTGTATAAGATTGTTATATACGTACCTTCGTAATTATTGTACATCCTTTTATTACATCCTTTAAAATATTTTGAAGTTCAATATTCATCGAACGTGCCAAAATAGATAATGTGCAAACAAATCACAAGCCTTAATTTTTTATCTATTATTTAACGGACTGCTTCTTACTCTATAATTCGTTTACTTTGGCTTTTTTTTAATAAAATCCGCAAACATAAAACAACTTGAAGCTGTAATATAAAATACATAGAATTGAAGGATAAAATTAAATTAGAATCTATTTTTACTCTTTTGTATTGCTAATTATATTCAGAGGATTGTAATATTTTTCTTTACACGTCTTTAAATATAATAAAATGTATTAATATAACCTAAAAACATTTAATCGGCTAACAATTTTATTTGTTAGCTACTACTGATTACATTTTAGATCAAGTTTATTTAAGTTAACTTGTAAATTAGAAGAAGTCTTTAGTATCTCACATCTTTTAGTTTTCGATTATAGGAACAATTGATTTTCTAATTAAAATTTTAATCAACGCTTGAATGTCAAATTGCAATTGCAACAATGCCTAGAATACTATCAACAATGTATTTTTATATGTAATAAAGAAAAGAAATGAACTTATAATTATATTATATTATAATCATGTTATTAGTAATTAGATGATTAGAGTGGATATAAATAGAAGATTTTAACACAAGCTTATATCTAATAAAATTATTCGAATATACACCACAATCTTTTCTAGATTTCATTACAATACGTAGCTATTTTCCTTTTTCTACAACAAAAAGCCTAACCTATTAAAATACATAAAATTACAGTATCATTGAATAATATAATGGCGTAAGTATCGTTTAAATAAACAATCTCGAGTGTAATGTTGCTCGAATATTGATGCATGCTAATTGTAGAAGAATCTTTAAAAATACTTTAATTATATGTAAAACGATACCGAGTAGGTAATGAGCATATTCGTAAAAAGTCGATTTACGGTTTATGATAAATTAATGAAATGAGCAGAGGGCGTAAATGAGAAGCCCCTAAGTATTTATCGGTCAGTTAATGCCAAGCACTGATTTGTATACCAATTCGTAAATATAAATATTGTGATGCAACGTTTTTAGTCTTGTGGAAACGAGACCGAAAAATGAATAAATTGAGGTCAAAGTCGGGAACAATGGTGCTACATGCGCATTCTTTGCTGGCAATATTTCGATACGCGTGTGTATATATATATATATATATATATATATATATATGTATCTTACCGTGAGGCGAACTGTGCTGAGTAGGACTGCCCTGGTGGTGATTGGCGGCGACTCCAGTACTGGATATGATATGCTGCGCGTGCGCCGCTGGATGAACGCCCAGGGCCCCGGGTGACTGTCCCGTAAGCTGTCCGGGCTGGTGCACCTGGTGGTGTGCCACGTGGTGTGCAGGGTGTGGGTGGTGCGGCGGCGGGAGGAATGCCGCGGCCACGGCCGCCTGGGCGTTAAGGTAAGCCATGCGTGAAGCCGTGAGGTTGCCAAGGTTGCCGAGATGGTTGGTCAGGGGCGCCATGTAGTCCCAGAGCTTGTGGTGAGGAGCCGCCGGGGCGTAAGAAACGGCAGAGACGCCGACCGGCGGCGAGCTCTGGGGCGAACCACGTTCGCCGTTGTTGTTGTTGTTATTGTTGTTGTTGTTGTTATTGTTGTTGTGGTGGTGGTGGTGGTGGTGGTGGTGTTGATGGTGGTGGTGGTTGTTGTTGTCGTTGTTACTGCTGCTGCTACCGCTACCACTGCTGTTGTTATTGTTGTTGCTGCTGCTGGTGCCGCTACCACTGCTGCTGTTGTTGTTGTTAACAGCGGCGGCGGCGGCGGCGGCGGCGGCGGCGGCGGCGGCAACTGAGCCAATTGGATTGCCGGCCCCGTTAAGTCCCAGCAATTCCTGGATGGCGAAGGGCGAGCGCTGTGGCATTTTCGCGTTCGCTGCGCGCGACTGCTGTTGAGACGCGACGGCGACGCTACTACGTGCCTCAGGCCTGCATCCTCCGCTCAGGTCGACTACGTCCACGATGTGATTCAGGATGGTCGTCTTCGGGTCGACGGTTGGCAGCCTCAAGGGCTGCACGCTCGTTCCGTCCTTTAGTTTCGTGGAATCCCCACCTACATCGAGCCCAGGACTCCGAGCGATGCCAAGCGTGACTGTCGTTGCACCGATAAGGAAATTTGAAGTTGTTTTATTGGGTAGACTGGTTGTCGTTGACCCAAAGACTCTTGGTGCTCGGAGGAAGCAAGGTTAAGCCCAGGCACTCGAGTTTTTTAAGTAAGCAGCGATCCGCACCTACTCGTCCAAAGTTCTATGCGATCCGACGGCTTTTCCTGCCCTATATATCTACGTAAGCACGTTTCCTCCTCACTATTGCGATTCAGAGTCGTTGATTGGATACCTTCTGAGCCAGATTATCTTCGTGAGAAGGAATCGATGTATCCCGTGGAAACTTATCGAAGCCTACGTGTTTTCATAAATCTTCATGATTCGCGGACACGAAACTTACTTTTTCGTTGACTATGTGTGATTTTAGCGTGGATGCAGTCTTAAATACACAGCGTTCGAGATCCGACGGCACACGAAGCGACGGTAAATTCGTTATTACCACATTCGACTAATGAGCGTCGTTTCCTTATTCTTTCATCTAGCTATGCTTGCTCATTTGTTACCTTTAAGGCTTGTAAATTCGATTCAGCGGTAATTTTGCAATTCTGCGCATCAGCTCGTGTGACATAATCACAAATCTCACGTGCGTTGTCACTCCGTAAGAAATGAGTGCTACAAACTTTGGAGCTGAAGGAATTAATAAGGGAGACGAGGCCCTTGTCCCAATCTCACCAATTCTCTAGTTCGATAGGGTTTTTCAGTGGCACGGACCTCAATCCACGATAAAACGAGTTCACTGAGCATCGAGACAAAGGAATTGCGAAATTATTTTGTCGGGGCTTCACGATTTTTGGGGTCCGCTGCTCGCGACTCTCGACTCTCACCGTGCCCAACTACTTCCCGGAGCTAAAGTCCCTCCTATCCCGGCAGCGTGCGGTCCACGTGTCTGGGTATCTCGGCTCCCGCACTTCGTCAAAGCCAAGTCGACAGCACTCTCTCGGCGGGCTAGTGCACAGCCACACGTTCCCAAGGAGATAAGAAATAAGGGACACACCTAGGCATGCATACGTAGGCCTAAAGCCGCCCTGGGGCTTGCTGATTGAAGTAACGTATGTCCGTGTCGTAGTCGCGACGGTGTCCAACTGAATGGATACAGCACCGCGTTCCGTTGGGGTGGCTCTCGACTCTCTCTCTCTCTCTCTCTCTCTCTCTCTCTCTCTCTCTCTCTCTCTCTCTCCCTCACGCTCATCGAGCGCGCGCGCGCGCCCGCGGGCGGATAAGAAGGGAGAGCCTCTCCGCCCGGCGTCGCCCCACCCGCGACCAAAAGCAACCACCGCCGGAAGAAAGTAGGCTTGTGCGTCGCGCCTACTTTGCGCCGAGCCGCGACAGTAGCCGTCTCGCATCGCCGGATTGGTCAGTTTTTTCACGCCAAGGCCATAGCCCTAGTTAGAGTCGCCTGGTCCCAGGGGGTGGGGGAACCATTAGGAGGTAGGCTCTCCGATGCCGACACGCCTGCGCCGTTCCCGCCGCCCCCGCCATACCGAGCGCGCCCTACCGAGAAACCATTGTTCACGAGGTTTCCGCTGCTCGCTCGTGGATGCGCGCGCGCGCCTACAAAGCGAAGGAACGTCAAGGAGACCCAGGCCGCCGAACGTCACACTTTCGTTCCATTTGCACAAAAGGAAAACGAAAATACCGGCGCCGTAGAGGAGGTTAAGGCCATCCATGGGAAGTTGCGAATATGCGTCGACTGGCTTCGTTGCCTAATTGGTCTGTCTTCCCTTCTCAAATACATCGTCTTGTTTAGTAAAGGAACCGTGCATTTACTCTTCCATCTTCTATCAATAAGCATTATGTAAGATTATTACCATTTTAGTATTTATTATTCGCACAATTTACAGACGTTGTTCGTTCGAATTTGTAATAATGCAAAAGTGTTTAATAATCACAAACAGTAATACAGCTGTCAATGATATAAAAAAAAAAATACATTAACATGGTTTTATATAAATCTCAGTTTTTTATCCATTCAAACGATATATTAAGATGTCTTTAGCAGGATTTTGAATTAATCTCTACGGTTAATCTCTACGTATGTCAACATATTTAGATGCCAATTTGTGATGCAATTTTATTATTGTTGCATTGAAATTTGTCTCAAACATCTCTTTAAACATACTATTTTATTAGTGAGTTTAAAATTGTTTAATTCAGACATTACGTCACTCAATGCTAATATACATTATTATTACTCTATTATTAAGTAGTCCGTAAGAAGTGCAAGCTATATATATAGCATATGTTTATTTTGTACACAATAAATTATTAGCAATCAAGTAGCTTATTAAAAATGAATGTGAAACTTTATAAGGAATTAATACATTAAATTTATCGTAGAATGTGCGTAAAATGAATAATATACACTTTTTTAATGATATTTATTTTAAATTTACGGAACAATAATTAAAGGAATCTGTTATGAAATCCAATATGAGAGAAGCAATTTTTAGGTGCCATTGGGGTGTTCGACGAAGAAAAAATTCCAATAAGTCGTGCGACTGCGATTTAAGCGTTGACTTCTATCTTTGCATGTAAATTGTAATTTAATCGCGGATCTCGAATGGAATAGATATTGTCCTTAAGCAAAATGAGCACATCATATCAATTCTGATGAAGCATCGAATCTATTGAAAGACGAGCTTTCGATAGATAAGAGCATTGCGAATTCGGCGGCGATTCGAAGCCGCAGCAAACGCCACCCGGACCTGGGCCAGTGGTTTCCGTGGAGCACCGGGCCTCTCTCGCCTCCATGGGAGTGGCTACCTGAGGGGTAAACGGCCAATCGTGGCACGCGACATTCATCTCTCATTGGCTGTCGAGCAAATCGATTTACTAACTTACCCCTCCGACAGCGGCTTCACGAGTCTCGCCTCGAACTCGTCCTGGGCGCTGGGATCGCTTCTTTAGCAGCTCGCGACACTACCAATTTGCAGCGGTGGGAAACGAGGCTGCTTCCTCGATCTAGAGCGCTGCGGGATAACTGGTAGCCGGGGAAGTAATATTTCCCGAATTTCAGTAATGATTCTGTCCTCTTTATTATTTGCAGATTGGAGTTCGAATTTTTAATTTATGCTGAGAACTCGGAGCTTTGTTAGCATTTCATTTTTTAATGTGCCGTATGCAAGTGTTGAATATTTTATATGAATAAATTTATTTATATTTTAGAATTATTGACTGGTAATTTATAGTGTTGGTGCATGAAGGTAAGTTCTCATCAATCGTTTCGTTTTATTGAAATATATTGAAAGTGGAAATAGCAATTCATTGTCTTTATTACGAATCTGCTACGCGGTTAATTAATAATCAATGAACAAGTGTATATATAATGACAAAAGGCGAGTGGACTGAATTATTATTATTATCGAAATGATTCAAACTTAGAGGATTAGGTTATATTAATTAAATTGAAATTTGATTAACCGTAGTAGATTATATAAACGCATGAATTGAGCTTGAGGCACATTAAATAATTGATGATTGTTTTCTCTATTATTAGTGTTATTGTTGTTTTTTTTTCTTGTTATTGTTGTTGTTGTGTTATCGTCGTTGTTGTCATTATCATTTATAATTTATTTATAAAACGAATTTTATAAGTAAGAGCTGGGAAAATTTATATTTATAATAATAAATGGATAAACTTATCAGTCATCTACCATCAAAACTGTCATTACAATTCACTAAAGCATATTAATATTTAATTTTTTTTTTTTTTTTTTGACATAATTTTGAGTGTCAATGACGCGAAATATTTTATAATGAATATTTTAAAATGCTTTGATAAAGTAGGGTTAAAATATCTTGCAGTCAAAAGAAATGCTAGTTATACTTAAAAAAATATGTAAATAAAATTTAAAATACTAAAGTCATGATAATACCCTGACAGATGTTATTAGATGTTCGGTTCTTTTAGTTCTTGTTATTTTTTAAGTATTAATGAAAGCGCGGAATCGTGAAACATAGTTTTTAATTAACTGCAATTCTTTAGGAACTGCGAGAATTCCAACACACCGCACCGTAACCAGTACTTTGGCATGGTTAGCTTTACCGTTTTCAACTAATTTGAGTGACTAATACGATTTCTCACAGCGCACCCGTCCGAGTGAACCAAACTAAGACTCTTTTAACAGGGCTGGGAATTTTCAAAAATATGTGTTACCTCTATTAAATGAATGATGAGATACATTTTAAAATTTGTTCTATACTTAAACGCGAACAGCATCACTTAATAAAATAATACATGCACTTTCACTTTAATCATTAAACAATTAATGTGATTTTTATTTATTATTATTTTAATGTATTAGAATTTTTAAATTTCAGTATAAAATATATATTTAAACTACAAGCCTTTGCAAATATTCAAATAATTATAAAAAAAATCGCAAAAATTTTGTTTATTCACATAAGATCGATAATAATACAAGTTTGTTTTTATTTTGTGCTTTTATTTTATAAATTTTAATATATTACAATTCTATTCTTAAAAAATAATAATATAATAAAATAATATTTCACTGTGTAACATCTGTTAATATTTGATTATGTTATTGATCTTCTTTAAGTATCAATTGTCAAAAAATTGGATTAAACGATATACATATCGTACATTTTATACAAACAAATATTTTCTTTATATTTATTTATATTACAAGGTTATTCATTTCTTATTGAAACGATATTTAAATTTACTTTAATAAAGTAGTAAATGAAATAAAAAGTATATTTCTATATTGTATCTTAATATGGACGGGACAACTACGAAAAGCCAATAAAAAATAAAGACAACCAGCTTAAACAGTTTTAAAGTTTTTTGCATATTACAGTATATAGTTACAGTAGTGATTATTGGTTCCTCGTAAATGTAACTTTCTCATGCATTATGATATTGTGTTTCTAGTTACACGTAAAAGGACCAACATTAATCTATACCGCAGCTGTGTGTGTTACTCATAAACTTTAGGGACATCATCGGTAGTGATTAAAACATTTTAAAAGAAAGCATGTACAAACACTGGAAAACAAAGAGAACGAGCTCTAATTTCAGCCAACTATTCTTATTTATTAATAATATATATATATATATATATATATATTAACAAAATGTAAGAAGTCGACTGAAAGGATTGGTTATGTAAGTGGCAGTTCTCACTATAATTTTCTCTATCAGTGTCAGTTCTCTTTTTATTAATTAATAAGATTGAAAATAATACAGGTTCCATTGATATTAAGTAGTCATTTGGCACATTTTAACTGCAAGTAGGTAAAAAGCTAATAACATTTTTAATTGTCAATACTTATTTCATTAATTAAAATAAAAAAATTCAGAGACTTATTTAGCTGTTTTGCGTGAAGAATGTTTTATTTTCTATTATTAAAAAAATCTTTTTAAATTTGTATTAGTAATTTTCAATTGAGTTATGAAAACTATTGCACTTTTAATTTGTGCGCATTTTCTAAGATTGTGAAAACATATCAAAAACTAATAAGATATTTCCAATCTTATTTTTAAATTAAATTATATTTAAATTAAATTTCAAATAAGTTTTTGTTTGAAGTAATATATTTTGAAGATCTGTTATTACATATTTTCATACTTTTATATCTGTAGTAAACCTAGAATTTTTTTGTTTTAAAAACAAGACATTGTAAATGTTACGACGATGATATTAAATAAGAGTTAATGAATTGAATCACATAATATCATGCTTCATGAGAGTGTAAAATTACTTCAAACAGTTTCAGCCCTAATAGATTATGGAAAATCAACGTTACCAAAAGCAAAATAATTTCTGAGGATTATAGCAGGACAGCATACGTAAGTACAGATTCTCAGAATGGTAATCTTAGCAAATTAATTTCCTGAAGTCTTCAAAGTAGAGGACGTTTCGAATGTTAAGCTAGCGCAAAAGATTTTAATTACGTTCCCATGTTGTCGATTTGAACATTATATATTAAATACGTGTATTTATGCTCAATAGTAGTAGTAATATGTATATAAGTCATTTCTATTTGGTAGAAACCGATGGTTTTCTTTTGATAGCTCGATTTCTCTTTCGTTCAAATTTTCGCTGAGATCTGCAAAATTGTTAATACGTAGCTTTTCTAATTACAAGCATTCAGCCTTAATCTCTTTTTCTCATGTTCCGCTTTTAACTCTTTGTAAGCGAAAATATTCAATTCATTGATTAAATCACAAGCGCCTTGATTAATCCTAAGTATCCTTTCTTGATGGCGTAGCAATGACAGCATTCGGCTCATATTTCGTAATTACCGGCATCCCTTTAGCCGAGTTTTTGCCGATAATAACGAACTTTTATTATCTATAAAAGTAATCATTCCCTTTTACCGTTGACTTCTTTTACGACGTTAATTTAATAAATGATTCCAACAGAACTTTTCACATTGTGATGTGAGAATTTATTAAGATTATTATTAGTCAAGTATTTTTTTTTAAACTTATAGTAGTAAATTTTTCAAATTTTAGTTTTAATATAAGCCTCCGTGTTGACATGAAAGGTTATTTAAAAAATTAAATTTTAAACATTTAGTTTAAATGCTATTTTGATGAAATAAATTATTAAAATTTTGTTAAAAATATGTATTTGCAAAGTGTAAAAAAATATAAACTATAATAGATTATTAAAGTCTTAAATTATTTGATTAGTAATAATTTCATTATTTCATAGACATTTAAAAATAAAATTTACAGTAATATATCTCGATAAAGCCAAAATAAAGTTAATATTATAAAACATAAAGCAGACTACAATTAAAACATTAATAATATTTGTAAAATAATAATAAGTAATAGTCACGATTACGTGTTTCGAGAAAATCGTAAGTTTAGCGCTTAATACTTTTAAGAATTCTATATAACAACGGCATCCTATGAAACAATGAAGCATAAAATATAAACTATTTTTACAACTCTATAAACGTATATTCAATTGATGTAAAACAATGAATCGCTCCAAAAACGTCCAAATCAAGCATTCTTAGAAAATGAATGTAACCTGAAACCTTTGTACAAATTGCTTGATAGTTGCGACGGTTCGATTTGTGGATCTGTCTGAACTTATGTTTTGGCCATTTGTGATTGTTTTCCAGCGATCTATAATATTAATCGATCATTGTCTGTTTAACTTTTGGATTTTATTACAAAAATTAAGACGCATATGTTTATTGTCATCATTGTGAATTAATATGTTTAATGCCATTGACCAAACAACCGATTAGGAATAAATGAGTGTTTTTATTTAATGTCGGATGGTACATACTTGTACTAATTTTACAATGCTTCATAGAAATAAAACTAATTTTAAATAAATATAAGTAAATAAGTAAATAAGTTTTTTGTTTGCGATATAGTAATTAATAATTATAATCGTTATTAATTTTCAATTATAATTTCAATTATTATTACCACGAAGCTAAGTTGTGTTCTCATTTCACTAAAAATAATTATTCTCCATTAAATAAAGTATTACAAAAGCTAATTATTTCAAATTATTTCATAAAAATTATTTCAATGATTCAATTATTTCCTTCTCCTCTACATAAAGAATAAATAAACAGAAAGACAACGATATTTTAATGCAAATATTTGTAACGAAGTTATTGGATTACATATAGATATTAGATTGTTACTATTAAGAAGTTGTGTGTAGATAAGTAAAGTTAAGTGTAAAGGGCATCCATTTTTAATCTAAACGCTTATCAGACGCACGCGCACGTAACCAATGGCCATTAACGCCATAACTTTCCCTCCATTTCCCCTTATTCACGGCTATTGATTAATTGAGAAAAATAGACTGTTGGAGCGAATGGTCACAACTGGCAATGCAAAATGGCAGGCAATCGTCCGATCCGTTAATTCGTCAATTGAGGGAAATTATCGTAAGAGGCTGTAGGAGATAATGAGCGCGCGGGACCACCCAAGGCCCGTGCATCACCCGTTACTTAAAATTATCTTCATCTCGATCAATTACGGCGCCGTCACCCTCGCACTCGCCGAAAGCCGCGAGTCATTCGTTCTAACTGGTAGTTATTCTTTAATTCAGAGCCCGAGTCACTCGGCCTTTTCACCTTTTCACGAGGCGCCACACGGTCGCTTCTCTCACGGATGACCGCACTACGGTGATGGCGCCGGGGCTTACGCTTACATTTTTTCTCTAGTAAATTGTGCGAGTTTCGGGGAGTTGTCGCGATAAATATAATTCGATGCTGAATTTTCGTCTTTCGTGCGTCGCTATGCTATTTTACTGAATGGCTTATAATTACAAATTACAAATCGATCATCATGACAAAGACTGATTAACGCTGCGAGTTTTATACAGTTTATAATATGTCTATTATTATTATTTTATATTACAATTGAGTACTTTATACATTTTATAATTATATGTCTTTCAATTGTATTTATCTACTTAAAGTACAGAAATTAATTTTTCAAACTCATTAGTCTCACATATATCCAATTTTATTAATAAAATATATAGTATTTCAGACAAATATTTTGAATTATTCATGAAAAATAAATGTTTTCTAACGCAATATAAAACATTATGATCTATAATAGATTGTATACCAATTATTTAACGCGAAATTAAATTAATGAAATTAAATATTATTTTCAACTTATATTACATATTGATATGTAATTCCGCGCTTTCTCGGAAGATGGCACAAGTTGTTCAGTCGGTAATTCTGGAAGTGCTGCCGTCTGTATTGCAAAGTTTGAACTACTATCACCTAATTAAAAAAATTTTTTCATTCATTTAACATTAAGGATCTTTATATTTTGTATTATATCGGATGTCGATGATAAAAATTAATTTTTATAATCATATATCAACATTTATAATATAAATTTATAATGTAAAATTTATTTCTACAAGACAAGATTATTTACTACCTCTGTAATAATATACATATGATTTTAAATCTGTTTGTTAACTCTCGCCATTTATTTATTATATTGAATTTATTATACTTACTATACTTATTATATTTATTACGTTTACATTTTCTTATTTATAAACTTAGATAATTAAACGTCGAACCTTTAGCAGCAAACCTTTAAAGTAAATAATGACAAATGATGTAACTATTATAACTACGGTAATAATTTAAAATATACATGAACAAAAATATTATTTAAATACTAATAACAATTACTATTATTTAGCTTTATCAGCTTATTTATTCTATCTAAACTTTATGAAAACAAGACAATTTTAGATTTTGCCTAAATGTTTATATTTTTAACAAAATTTAGTAATATATCGTAGCATAAAAAATAATTCAAATCAAATATTTTGCTTTTAATATTATGCTTAATATTAATTAAACTATATGTCTGCTTAACTGTTAAATAAATTATTCACAATGCTATACAATTTATAGAAATAGTTATTTCGTTTAAACGAGGCATTAGTTATTAAGAATATTTTCTTAACAATGAAAGTTTAATATTAACGTATTTTATTATAAGCAATTGTAATAATTTTTATTTTATTATAAGCATTATAATAAAATATAATTATTATAATTATTTTATTTGATTTTATAAATAAAATTGTAAATAATATTCAAAATTTTAATTTGTAAAATCATAATTGTTCTTGAACAATTTTACGTAAATTACATTTTAAACTGAAATCTTAACCAAGTTATTTAATTATACTTAGAATAATAAATATCATTTTGATGCTTTCTATTTGTCTAATTGAGTGGCAATTGAGTAATTCATACTACAATGAATTATATTTTTAAATTTTCATAAACGAAATCTGCAGTTAACTTTATGTGCAGTACAATTAACGAGTCCTATTTATTGTGTACTAAAAAAGGTTGAAATTTTAGTTTCATATTTTGGACATAATATTTGCTTTAATTACTCGGACTAGAAAATTGATTTAAACTCTTTCAAGTATTCATTTAATAATATGCAGTATACAAAACATACAGAACATGTTACACAGGCATACAACATTATGCATCTACAAGAATGGGAGAAAGGGTACGAGAAGCATTGTGAAGTATCAAGAAGAGAAGATTTAAAAAAAAGGAAGTCAGGTGGAATATACTGAGAGTAATCGTACGATGACAAGATAAAGAGATCAAACATTTCCCCCGTGAATATAGCAAAGATCCGTGACGATATGATACGGACTGATAGAATACATGTAAAAATTTAAGGTATCAGAAAAGCAAAAGCTGTTACAATGCCATCTAATTGAGTTTTCTATTCACAAAAAACGATTTGTATCATATCGTGATAAAATTCAATTATACGTGAAATTAAAATTATAGTAACATTTGCAAAGATACCTATATAAATTTATTATAAATGTGACTGAAAATGCCATTCGGAAAGCAGTAATGATTATTGTTTTAAAAGCTTTTAAGAATAACATAAATATCAACGAACTTCTTACAAACGAGATGACTATCACGACCGGCATTATCAAGAACCCATTATTTTATTCTGCGAAAGACATTCAGAAAGAAATTATGCACTGTGACTCGGAGATCCTTTTATATTCTATGTGGGTATCTTAGAGATAGAATGATTGTAGTATTTTTTAAAAATTTTGTGATATTTTTTATACTCATATTAGATCATTTAATAAGAATATAATAAGAATGTTGTATTCTATGTACACTAATGTATTAAATGAGGTTATTTTTGAAAATTCTTAACTAATTTTCGAAACTTTAATTTTTATTAATAAATAGTGATTTTAAATAATTAATAATAAATAAATAAAAAATAAAAATTAAAATTATTAATACTAATAAAAATTTGCACTAATATTTTTGACATTCTTAAAATAATTCATAATCTAATTATATTATTCTAATTATCTAATCTAATTATATTAATCTACTACATATTATATAGATTAATTAGACTTTGGATATATTTCAATTGATTCCTGATTTTAAAAAATATTAATTATATAATTTAAGTAATTTTTGTTCTGTTTTATTCTATAACAAAAAAGTATTAAGTAATTTATTCATTTAATAAAATAAAAGATAATATTTGAAAAATTGTTTTGTAGTAAAATATTTAATGATCTCTTACATTTTATTATTATTAACATTTTTTTTGTTTAATTTCTAATGTTCACATTATTTACTAAACAAATAAATAAAAACTAAAGATATTTATTACTATTAAAATTTATCAATTAAATAGAATTTCATATAAAATTAATATATATTTGTAGAAAGTAGTATATATAAATTCTTATGAATATTTAATATGACCTAAGAATTGTATTTAACTGTTCCATACGTAAATAAACAATGTATTATAATCAATTCTTAATCATTAGTATTAATTAAATGTATATTTTAACGTTTATTACGTCATATTTTTATAGTTCTTTTTTTTATAAATCTAAATTTTTATAATTATATTTACTAATTCTTAAGACAATGTGCTATATTTAGAAAACAACAGTAATATTCGATTTTATAAATAATATTAACAATCAATTTTTATTCTTTGTTTTATAAAATAGTCATTACGAAAATATATAGTTTGACTTAGCTATTATAATAGATTATAATGAAATATTATTATAAAATTATCAAGAATTATTCATTTTAAATTATATTTTAATATAATTTGCTGTAATAAAATTTGCTGTATAGTTATTTTCCCCATTTTTCCAATTAATTTATTAGATGTTAGTATATATAATAATGTATACTTTAGAATTACATATTTTTTTTAATAAAAAGTGCTGCACACTATAAAAGGAGAGCAATTACAAAATTGGAAGTACTTTTAAAAAAATAGTTAATCAAAAACTTATTATTAATGTATAATCTTACAAATTATTTAATAAATTTACATTTATATTTAATGCTTCATACATAATAAATAAAAGATAAAATATAGAATCTGTCAATTAAATAAATTAACATATTGTTTATTCTATGATAAAATAAAAATTAAAATAGTTATTAAACTTTTTTACCCACTATATTTATGTTTTTCCATAATTTCTTCTTAAAATACACAATCAAAATTAATATAGCATTTTCTAAAATATTATTACTAGGAATGATTACAATGATTACACACACTGTTATAAAAACGTTAGCCATTTTTAATTATAACATATAATTATATAATTACAATATAAAAAATTGTATTTAAAATCTAATTTTTATAAAAATTTTAATTCGTAGAAAATGAAAAAAAATTTGAGTAATAATAATTACATGGACTTTCTTAGTTAAATTTATACTTGTATATTTAAATGTATATTTATCTCGTATTTTTAATTGTTAATATATAAATATATGAGATTTTCGTTACATTACACAAAAATCTAATTTTTGAGATAATTATATATATGCCGTACCTACATGAGATATAAAATTCGGTTTAGGAAATCATGTAAAAAATGGATAAATTAAGTATATTATTATAATTTCTAAAACATTTTTTAAATCTATATTTTTATAACTAGTAATTTTTTTAGAAGTACTTTCATACTTTTAATTTTTTTGTTTGTCTAAATTACAAATATATTATGAATATATCAATATAAATAATTGTTATTATAATACATATGATATTTTACATAATATACAATTATTATTAGAAGTTTAATAAATTGAAATAGTCGGTATTTATAAAGTGATACCTGCAACATTAGTTAAATAAAATCTATTTAACTTAAAGTAATTTTCTATGAATTAAAGTACAATAATTATTAAATTTTCTAAATCTATGATTTAAATAATTATCTATAAATACAATTTTTAATATTCGATTATAAATGTAGACTGTAAAAACTTATATTTTTTAAATACAATATATTGTATTTATGAAGTTATTAATGCTTAAAGATTCATGAACGAAATATTAAATTTTTTAAATATTTATTAAATACCAAAGCATAAATAAAAAACATTATAATTAGTAGAACGTTTACTAATTTTTCCTATTAGAAAGATTTAAAAATGAATTAAAATAATATATTAAAAAAAATATTCATTCATGGCGTAAAATTTTAGTTTTAAAATATTTTTAGATGATAATAATTAATATAATATATTTATTATTTAAAACACATTGGAAACCACAGTTAATTCCTCGTTAATAAATTGACTAAAGAAAAGTATTATTTTTCTAATTTCAGGTTAATATTTAATACAATTTGAGTAAAAAATTATATTTCATAAAACCATACATAAGAACTAACAAATATTACTTATAGTTTATAGTGGAGATTTAAGCACACAACAAGACACCCAACAATTAAATGTAAAAATTATATTGCATTTATATAACGGGCTCCAGAACTATCATAATACTAAAATAAAGTCCAATACGATAACAATAAAATGACATAATATATTTTTATTACAATGTATTATGAATATAATGAATAAATAATTAAAATCGATACCGAAATATATTAGAAAAGTTATATTTAATTTAAATGTTGACATAAATAAAGTAAATATATAGCTCATTTTAATTTCAGTAAGAAATTAGAAACAAAATCCTTTATATCTATTCAATTACTATAACTTATACTGCGCGACATTTGTTTTTCTATTAGTGTATCCTTTAATATGATAACAACTGAATTATTATTTCCGTAATTATTCTCTAATATAATAATTACTTTATAATCCCATTCATTGATTCATTTACCGTATGGAATTCGTTATTTCCATTAATTAATACTTCTAAATGCTAATAACAATATATGTTTAATAAATATTTTACTATAGGTTTACAAGTTATAAAAAGTATCTACTTACGAAGAAAAATATTAAAATTATAAAAGAAAACATAATTTCATTAATTTAAAAAAATTCAAAAAATAGTTCACAATATACGAAGTATAACACATTAATGCACTTCGTTGTATTACTTATTTCTTAATTTCATTTTCAATTTTATCTGCAATAAATGTACTAAACTTTACCTGCATATGTGTCGTTAAAATCTGCATTCCTTTCATTAAAGAGCGCTGTATCTATGTATTATTAACATTACGGATTATGAGTTGGAAAAGAAGCCTACAACTAGTCAATTAAAAAAGTACAGTTCGTTAAATATTCCTCTATGTTGGTAATGGCGAAAGTTTTAACAAAAAAGTCCTATTTAAATAATTGATATTTACAATAATTTATTAGTTCTTATTTAAATAATTTAACAATTCTTAGAATTGACATCTAACGTAAATTTTAATTTTATAAAATTAGTCATATTAGAATCTAATTTTAAAACGTTTGTTTTTATTAGAACTTTGAAGGATCTGATAATTTATTCCCTAATATTGACGTGTGGAGTAGAAGATGGATAGTCATATACACTATTGAAAGTAGTGAACACTTGCGGAGTTACAGATCAGTTAAGCAAAGAAGAATGAGATAGAAAGAAACCATTAATAATTGAATAAAAAAGAATTGGCATACAATGAAATTCTAACTCATGTACTATTGACATAAAATACCTATAATCTACGATAAATCCCCCCCGCCCTTGCCTACGAGACACTAGAATATATAGGCGAAGCATTTTTTCTATTGTAATTGGGTATACGCTACTGGCGCATATTATTCAACATTGTTTGTAACATAAATTTTTGTTCTTCTTTTTCTATAAAAGATATAAATTATTATAATAATTCACATCAACTTTAATAAATTTCAATCATTAAAAATTATAAACGTTTTCCAGCAAAAAACATTATTTATTAGTAGCCAATTTTATTATTTTTAATTTTTAAATTAATTTTTCATTTTTTAAAATAATTAAAAAATATACCAGAAATGTATTATAAATGTATTTATTTCACAAATTTTATAAAATAAACCTATTCATATTTAAAATTAACATTTCACTTAATTTATTCACTATTTTAAGCGATTTATAATAGACAAGCAAAAATTATAAAAAAAACTGCTACTAAATTTTTATAAGTATCATGAATTTGAACTCATTTTTCTTATTTTTATTGTAAAATAAGAATAAATACATAAAAAATACAATATAATAAAATTAATATGTTTTGTTTATATTAAAAGAATTTCTTAAAAATTACCTTTATTTATTTAATTCTTTGTTTACAGAACATGCTTAATAATATAAACTTTGTAATATAATTTCATCTAAAATATTTTACTATAAAAAATTATATGTTAAACGAAAAAACATAAAATGAGTAGATTATGTCAGCTTGCATTTTACTGGAAAAAAAAGAAAAAATATAAATACATTTTTAAAACATTGTTTTATTTTAAGTATCAATCAAGACATGAATAGGCTTATTTCTAATATGAAATTGTTATTATTATCTCTAATAAAATTAATTTAATCCAACCCTAAATACGAAATGAAAATTTACTTTTAATAAATATGCATCTTAATGTTAAAATAATATTGTTAAAATTAAAAAAGGTTAGTTATAAAATATAGCGAAATTATGACAGGATTTTATTAAAAGAAGCAAAACTAGTTCGTCTCATTAATAAAAGTATCACTATTAAATACAATATTAAATATAATATTAAATATTATATTATTAAATAAATTATATTATTAATTATATTATTAATTAAATATTATCAAATAACAATATAATATTAAATACAATAATTATAGAATAATTATTCTATTACAAAAAATAAATATTTTTAACTTTTTGATAAAATATTCTGATTCTTTACTTTTTTAATTCACCATTTACTTAAGTTTTCACATTTCATTGAACATACATTTTGAATGTATTATAAACCAATTTATTTAGATATTGAGAAATAATTTAATAAAATATATATATATTAAAAATCTATTCAATAATAACAAATTTATAATTATATTTATTAAAATATAACAAATTAAATATGAAAAATCTATAGTGTAAAGATATGTTGTTTTGTATTCTAAATTATTAGTGATATATATTATATAAAATCTTATTGTTATTTTAGAATTGTTCATAATATATGATAAAAGAATTTTTTGGAAAAAAAAATAATAAAATGAAAGTGTTTTATAAATTCATTAAAATAGTACAAAAATGAAAATGAATGAATCCTTGTATAGGTGTAAATAATATAACTAACGATTCGTTTTCAAAGAAATGAAAGTAACAGAGGTAACCATTAAAAAAGCTTCATGACCTAAGTATAAATTTTTATACGTATTTGAGTTTTTAAAATAAACTGTTTAATATGAATTTAAATTTAAAAGTTTTTACTAAATTGAACTTTACTATAAAATAATAATTATTACAAAAATAAAGTAGTGCGAAAACAAATTATATGCAAATTATAAAATATATAATTGAGTATAACATAAACACAATACTATAGATTAAAAAATAATTAAAATATTTTAGGTATGGATGTATGTAACTTGATGTTAATAAACGTTCTGTTGTTTGTACATGAGTTTTCGCATATAAGTAAATATCTTATAAGACACTTGTATAAGCAAAAATTTTTATTTTCATGCAAAATATATTATTATATGAAACATTTAAGAAATAATTTAATAGTCACAAATAAAAAATAAAAAATAAGTAGTTCTTTACTATAAGGTTATTCATTTAGTATTATGAAAAATCATATTTTATATTTTGTATTTTGCATTGAAATTCTCAATACTTAGAGTTTTATTTTACAGTACAAAAATATTATAATGTATAATACGAGCAAGGATAACTGCAAATAAACATTATTTTTATGTTAAATTCTTTGGAATCACCAATTAATTTAATGGAAAGAAGTTATAAAGACGTTAATTAATGTTAATAATTTTAATTTTAAGTAAATAAGATCAAAGCGGATACAAATACATTACCACGAGTAAAAACTTAAAAATAATAATTGTTTGGAAATTCGGAATTTTTGAACAGCTGATCCCTCAATAGTTTTCTCCGAAGAAAATAAAAATTGGTTTGATAACGATATCCCGACGCTCGCAGACGCGCCATGTTCTCGCACCAAAATTGCACTTCTCGTCATTCGTTGAAACGTCGTGACGCCTTATGTTCGAATTGTGTGTTTGTCATCGATTTTCATATGCCGTAGTCCATCCAAGGAGTCTCGATATTTTTACCCAGGCTAATGGGTTCGACTTAGACTTTTTGTAATATTTTCGATCTTTGTGTGTTTGCATCTTGGTTTGTCTGCGGATGATAAGAAGTTAATGATGACAAGCAATTTCTATTTATTTCGCTAATAATCCTTTGGATTGATCAAGAGGTACAAAATTATAAGAACAGAGAAGGTTTTAGCTTAATATTTATTTTTGTTTTGAAAATTTAGATATAATTGTATTTACATAGCAATAACAAATCATATATCTAATGGTATTTAATGAAAATTATTGTAATGTATATTATACATACATGTGATAACAGAGTTGTTGATTTTTATTCGGATAATTAATTTTTTCGTGGCATTTGTGATATGTTGTAATTTAAAATTCGAAATGTTCTATTTTTTAGTGATTTCACTTTTGATTACCTCGTCACATTATTTTTTTAAAAGCTTTTTGTTGCATTAGTAATATTCTGTCAACCCTGATAACCTGATTTATGATTGATTTTATTTTTTATATTAGTTTTATTTCGGTAATTTTGACATAAGTGAATTTTGAAATTGTCTTATATAAATCTTATCGAAATAATTAATATAAAATATATCAAATAAAAATATATATAATAATAAAAAATCTATTACAATATTTATCTTATATTTTTTCATCGGATACAAATTATATCAAATAACATAATTACATTACAATTCACACTATTATAAATGTTTAAAAAAGATTATTATAATTTAATAATTTATTAAATTTTACATTTATTATATAAATTTTATTATGTAAATTTACAGAATGAAATAAACTTATAATTTTAAATAATCCATCATATTATTATAATAAATACGTATGAAATGATTTTAAAAATAAATTTTCATCTTGCAGTCAAAAACTTTATTCAATGCTATATTCTATGGGTAATATAAAAAATTTTAAATAGTTAACAAGTTGGTTTTCAATATCTATATTTGCCAATACATTTAAGTATTTACAAATCATTGCAAAATCATATTTGCATACTTGCTTAATTCTCTCTTTTGTACCGATGATACAAATATAAATCGTCTTAATAAATTTTGATCTTATTGATTTTAAAGCATTGTTTGCTATTATTTTTAAAATCGGAGACATGTCTATTTTTGCTTATACTTCTGTCTCTAGATTTAATAATATAAAATAGATTAAAAATATTATTAAAAGGCATCCCAAAAGTTCTGTTTAAGCCTTTTATCGTATATTCTACACTGTACGTTAAAAAATAACAGCTATATTTTTACATGTCATAAACAATATTGAAGCCCATAAATGTTTTAAAAAGATGAAAAAAGCTCAGCCTATAGAGCGGAACTGATAGCTCCACTGATTCTCAATCAACGGAAAACTCCGTCATCGTCTGGGGCAAGACGTATCATCTTGGAAATAATGGAATAGTATGACAAATGGGTCTGTTTTGTTCCCGCACTTTCAAAATGGCGGTCGAAACACTAAGAAGAATCCCCTGATCAGAATGTTTCAAAGGTGAAAATCATGTCTCGGCATCGGCTCTCCATCAGACAATCGGCCTATTGTTGCCTTCTTTGTTAGGCGTGAAGTGACGGGAAAGAATATCTTTTTAAATATTCCGTTTAGCTATGATGATTTTTATGATTATCCGTTGTAACAACATGAGACTATTGCTGATATCTTTTGTTGAAAATATATATCGGAGAACTTTATCGTCATTGTTATTATTTTCTTTTGTTTCGTAACCAAACGGCTTGTTGATGTCTAAATGAACGTTTAAGCTTGCGAAAAACTACCTATATATATTAAAAAATCTTTATAATTTCTATCGTTTTTTATGCTCCGATTAATTATTTAACTATTTACAAATATTTAATGTAGATAGTTATCTTAACTTTGTAACTTTGAAAATCATACATAAACTCGATGCATACAATAATTTTAAAAATATAAAATTTTATACTAGTTTTGCTTTGATTAAGGTAAAAATTTTTTGTGAATATGTGATCGTCTATTATTAAATTTGAACAATAATTTTAAGTTAAATTGTAGAAAACTTTATTTAGAATATTTATACGTTTAAATATTAAAATAAGTCTCTTATAAAAATATTTTACTATAAATTACATTTTTACATTTAATAATTTAAAATAGAAAAGCAGAAATTAACGATATAAATGAGGCTTGTAAAGAATTTTAACGATAAAGCCTGAATGATGAAAGAAGCCATTGCGACGGTTGCTTTCTTTGACTGTCATTCCCTTGATAATATTCTATAGACATATATAGTGCACAATTTTTTGTGTATGAAAAGTAATCATTAAAATTTCGAGATATACATGTGTCCATAAATATAAGTAATATTTCATAAAATATTAAAATTATTATATATTAAAGTAATGAATGAATAAACAAGCGATTATATACAATTTAATCTAATAAATATACATTCATAATGATTTGATTTAATTTAGTGCAATAACTTCGTAATAATAATTGATGAATGTTTCAATATTCAATGATATTTTTCAAAACGTAAATAACAATTATGTATCTAACAATTATATAAATAAGTATCTTTTTATATGGAATTTGAATCCTAATATTATATTATTTAATAGTTATTGATTTAATAGATTTTATGATTATTGATTGAAAAATAATTAAAAATAATTAACTAATTTATTATCAGTATCGGATAAATTTATAAGGGTTCGTGAAAAAATTATTAGGACAAATAAAAACTGAATACAAAAATATTATAAAAAATATTATAAATATTTATAAATATTATAAATATTATAAATATTATAAATATTAAAAATATTATAAAAACTCTTTCAATTGAAAAGTATTTCGAAAACATACACAGAGATATATATACAAAGAAATAATATCTCTTCCTAAATTTCATTTTAACACCATTTATTGAATGCAATACAAAAAAAGAAGGAAAGAAACGTGACCACGAGAATAGCATACAATCTTAAACATTGATTGACAGGTTAAGAGCGATTAAGAAGTTTTTCTTAGTCTTTCCTGCCTCTGAAATACACGGAAAATGGTACAACATGTAATAAGAAAAGTCCATTCATCGCATTAATGCGATTTATCTTCCGGCATCTTGGTGCACCTAAGAGACAAGCAAGCTACCAAAAAAATAGGCACAGATACACATCTGCATGAGGGAATATCTGGCAGATGTCCATTTTTCAAGATGATCAAGAACCTCGGTAACTGGAATCCCGCTTGTTTGGTCTACCCGATCGGAGCGAGATAATGATTATTTAACTTCTCAAACGATGCGAAACGGAAGAGACTCAAGTCGGCCCTGGTAATTGGCGATTCGAGTAGCGCAAAGCCCTTAGACTTCTTAATAAAAGTCTTCTTAAATATCAGAATACATGCTTGTACACTATACCTTGATATACTAATGATTTTGCTCAAGGTTTTTTCTTTATTTTTTGCAGCCTGTTCGTCTGCTCGTGCACACATATCACTGTTCTTTGGAAAAAGTCTTTTATGGATACATGTTATTTGATTTGTACATAACGTTAATAATATCGTTATTTACTGTAAACTTGTGAGAGAATAATAGGTATTGTAATGATAAGAAATTTTGATATTTATATTATAAAAGGGTTCTTTTGTTAATTGCTATTTATACGCTGCTAAAATTATTGTGCAAAACTTTTCATTTCGATTATTTTATAATTTTAATGACATTTTATCATGTTTATGACATCTTATAATTATAAAATAAACATTTTTTATCATAATATATAAAAATAGTTCTTTCGTAGTTTAAAATGATATTAATATAATGATATTAATAATAAATACAATGAATACTTCATGTAATTATAGCTTGAGATTGTAAATTCTTAACAGCTTTATTATAAAATTTAGATACATAAATGAAAATATTGATTAATCAATAATTAATATATATATAGTATAAACATTTCTTATAGTTTTTTATTTTTTATAGTAGTATAGTTATATTATTATTGGTTTATACAAAATAATATTTTTATACTTTAAATAATTTTTTCCAATAACGTATTGAATTGTATAATTATTATGAAATAAATGTATAGCTGCATGATCATTTTCAGTTTTTTGTCAATTAAATCTATTTAATATCTGAAATATTTATAAAAATCTAGAAGTTGAAATTCTTTTAATCTTAGAATATAATATAATACTATGAGTGTTTGATATTTAATCAAAAATAAATGGTTCACTGCCAAATCTAATAATTTAATCTAAAATTGATACTGATATATAATGTCCATTAAATATCAAAATAATTTCATTATCATTTATAAAATGCAATTACTTAGAAAAGTTAAATTATATTTACTAACATATATTTACTATATATAATATATAATTCAAATATAA